>PVHP010029931.1:0-21978 GCA_004024765.1 Zapus hudsonius
TTACTTCAAAGAGTCCGCATTCTTCCTGTTGTTCCAATGCAGACCAGCTGGCCCAATCTCAATGGTTGTAATCTCTCAAACAATTGCAGGTGAACGGGCAGCAGTTTCGACCCAAAGATCTTTCTTTCTGTGCCATCTCCATCTGCTCACACCAGTCCATCTTTACGTAACACAACCCTGCACAGGTTCCCAGGACATAGGCAGGCAGAACGCAGCAAGCCTCTTACACAAACTGCTTCTGGCACAGTCCTGACAAAGTTCTTTCTCACCCTCGTAAGCCAAACTTCACAGTCCATATTTCTTATTGCATTCAGGTCTTTCCAACTCTGACCAGAATGGTCCATCACACTGTACTTACAGCACTGCAAGGCATCTCTTAGGACAAGGTTTCCAATCCGTCCATATTCCTCCTGCAGATCACTTCCAAAGAGTCCAAAGCCACAAGATGAGGGTTCTAGCAGCAACAGATGACCCCACATTCTGGTACCAAAACTGTTGCAGTCAGCTTTCTTGTTGCTGTGTAGAAAGAACCCAAACAAAAGCGGCTTGTAGAGGAATGGGTTTATTTGGCTTACGGACTCCAGGGGAGACTCCATTCTGGCAGGGAAAACGATGGCATGAGCAGAGGGCTGGACATCACCTCTGCCACAGCACTGCAAACAGCGGCAGAAATGTGTGCCAAACTCTGGCAAGAGGAAGCTGGCTTATAACCCCATAAGCCCGCCCCCAACAACACAGCTTCATCGAGGTTGTAAAACCCAAACTGCCATCAGCTGAGGATTGATCTATCAGAACACATTCAATTGTTTGTGGGGGACACCTGTATCAAACCATGACAGATATAGACAGATGGGGGAGGGGAGAATTCCATTTCTTCTTCTTTATAACTGGGGCTTGGAGCAAGCACCTTAGTCTCTTTGGTGACTTCTGTCTTTCAAATAGTATCTACTTTACAAAGTTTCCTTAAGGTCCACTGAAACAGCATCTATAAAGCATCCAGCAGAAGCTTTGCCATCATTTTGGGGTGTAATAGACACCTGCTTCTTTTCTTTCCTAAGGCAATTGAGTGTTAGGGAGGCTGAGTAGGCATGTGTGATCTAGTATCTGCTTCTCATGAGATAATGAATTCTGTTCATGTTTTTTTTTCCTTCATGTGAATGTTGTGTTAGTCAGAATTTTGCTATTCTGACAAATACCCATGAGAAACACTTTAAAAGAAGAAAGAGGTATTTTGGCTCACTGTTTCAGAGGTATCAACCCATGACTTCTTGATTGTATACTTCTGGCATTGTGATTAGACAGAGCATCATGACAGAGAGGGCATGGTGGAGGGCATAGGAGAACAGAGCTTCTTTACTTCATGACACCAAGAAACAGAGAAGCATAATAGAAAGAGTTCAGGGTCAAAATCTACCCTCTAAAGGCATCCCCCCAGTGACTCACTTCCTCCAAGGAGACCCTTCTTTCCACAGTTCCACCACCTTTCATAGTTAATTCAGATGAGGTCAGAGCCCCCACGATCCAATCACTTTCCCTAACCCTCTCCTCTGAGTGCTGCTCAGGGAACCAGACCTTTCAAAACATGAGCCTTAAAATCCAAACTCTAATAGTTGTTCACAGTATTCTCCAGCAATGCAGGACCCCCAGCTACCTACCCTTGTGTGCTCTGGGAGTTGGCTCTGAGCCAATCTGTCTATTTGGACATGTACCATCTCTTTGAGGGGGGTCAAGAAATAAACCAAGGACAGTGAATGATATGCAAAGTGACAGATAACAGGGCCAAGGGATGCCTCAGTGGTTAAAAGCACTTGTTTACAAGGCCTGCGGGCCCCAGGTTTGATTCCCCAATACCCATGGAAAGCCAAATGCACAAAGTGACAGATAGCCCTGTCACATTGACAGTCAATACCACGCTTTATCCCCACAAAGAGGAGGTCACACGTATATCATTGTGATACCTCTTTACATCTTTGTGATCTCTTTCCAAGCAAGTCACCTCACAAATTGTTGGTCACCATTTCCAGCATGCAAGGCACATAGATGTTCCAGCAAGGGATATATCCGAAGAAGACTTAAAAGGAAGAGATTATTTAGTGTGAAGAGATGAGGAAGCTGTGCACATGTGTCAATTAGAGAAGGGGTTATGATAGCAATGTCAACAGAGAGCCCTCCCCAAGGACATGACTGGTCATTGCTGGGTGGGAATTGGGAGAGCTTCATGGGAGAACAGGTGCTCTGAAACCAACCCGAATGCTGAAAGTATAAGACAAACATATATACATATATATGCTTATGTGTGTGTATGTAATTAGTTCATTCCACGCCATTTTACCAGAATGAAGGATGTTTTGCTGCAAGAAGATATTGGAACTCAAGCAAAAATAAAGCCGAGTTTCTCTCTCTCCTTTGATGTGTATCTGGGGAATGAACCCAGGGCCTCATATGTGCTCTACAAGTGCTCTACCACTGAGCTTTCTCCCAGCCCTCATTGTCACTTTCTATACTGGACCATTGTTAGACTCACAGCATACCTCTCACCCCTGCTGGTCATGAGTGCACACACCCAGACCTACAAGTCAAATTTCAACACCCCCTTCACTCCCTTTGACAGGCACTTTGTCTGCCCAACACAGCTAAATATATGCGGAGACCCTGTTGTGACTTGTCAGAGACCTCTCTCTTCATCAGATGAGTTAGGTTTGTTTCCTTGGTCTTTTTACATAGGATCATTTCCTTCTGTACCCTCTGCTTTGTTCTATCAGATAATTTCTGAAATTTTAATTTTGTTCTCTCCCTCTCTTTGGTGGTACTGGTATTGAACCTAGGGCCTCTTACATGTTAGGCAAGTATCCTAATACTTAGCTATATCCCTACATCTCTTTTTAAAAAAAATTGTTATTTATTTATTTATTTGCAAGCATAGAGAGATAGAAGAGAAACAAACAGGCAGAATGGGCTTGCCAGGGCCTCCGGTCACTGTGAATGAATTCCAGATATGTGTGCCACTTTGTGTAATTGGCTTCATGTGGGTACTGGGGAATGGAACTTGGGTTGTTAGGCTCTGCAGGCAAGTATCTTAATCACTGAGCCATTTCTCTTGTCCCCTACATCTCTTTTTACTTATTTACTTTTAAATTTTTGAGACAGGGTATTGCTGAGTTGCCCGTGTTGGCCTTTAACTCCCTTGGTAGCTCTGGAAGTCCTTGAACTTGCAATCTTTCAACCTTGTCTTCCCAAGTAGCTGGTATTACAGGCCTTTATCTCCATATCTGGCTTGGAGCTCTTGATTCAATGGAATAGTCTTCCTATGGTCTCTTGATGGTGAATAATATAAAGAATGATCTGGAAGTTCTTATATTCTATGTTACTTCTTAGTCCTTATATATGATTAGAGAGTACAGATTTTGGATGCTTAACTATTTTGTGAATGGGGAAGAAATCAGTCTCTATACTCCTAGGAGAAAGCCAGAGGAGGACACTTGGGTTCCTGAGGTATTTTTTTTTGGGGGGGAGAATGAGGTACACGGGATTCCTTCATCACTTGTATGTACAAAGCAACCTCAGGTGTGACTGTCACTGTTCATTGATATTTCCTTCATATCAATCATGAGATGTATTTCTAAATTCATTATGTCCTACTTGTACCTTATACTTTCCATTTGGTAGATTTCCACTAATCTCTTGATAAGGAAAACTTGAATGTATTTGCTTCTTAAACATGCTTGATCATCTCAAGAAAGCACTAAAAATAGAAAGATGGTAATTGCAGGAGAAGGAAGAAAAAGAGATGAATAGCTTGAGGTCTAGGAAAAGCACATTTCATAGGCAGAGAGATTTTTTTTGCAGGCACGCTGAGCTATGGAGAATATTTGTAAAGCCATCATGTTTGCCAGGTAGATGTGTTTCGATTCAGGGGTCATAGAAGAAGAGCTCGCACTCAACAGACCACAGAGGGGAGTGAGCTCCTCTGTGTCCCCCAAACAGCCAACGTTTTCCTTGCAGAGAATTGTCTATCTCTCTGAAGATGGAAATCAATGACTTAGAAACCGATTAAACAATCCAAATAGCAACTGACAAATGGATTAACCCTCTGTAATGTAATTCTGCTAGCTTTTGTCTTCCGCCTTCTCCAGGTAAGTTTCTATTCCTGGAGGGAAAACAGGCGTGGAGGAAGCGAAGGCCAGAGGGAATCGTATTACAGGGGTGAATCCGTTTATCACTTACTGTCTGGCTCCCATACTTGCCTTCTTTTACAGATTTGTGCCCTACGGGACCCTGATTAATGTTAGCTAGTGAATAATGAATGATTCCAGCAGACGTTGGGGATGCTAAGGAGGAAGGTACCCTGGTGGTTAAGGCTGATCTCACAAATGGAGACTTTTAAGTCACAATCAGAGAGTGCAAATGTGACACAGAAATGTTCATAATGGGAAGCGAAAACCAGAGGATAATGGCAGCTTTTCTCTTGGGTTACGAAGAACCTGAGGCTTTTCAACCAGTCTCTAGTAGTAAGAATGATTTTGTGCTCAAAGGCATGTGCTATTGTCTGTCATGTCCCAAGCTTCTCTTTGCCTTTGTTTGGACATTCATCAAGAATAGGTTATTGACTTAGTATCTTCAGCTACTTGGGAAGATCTTAAGCCTAAACACATGCTTACTAACTCACCATTCCTCCCACCATCTCTGGCATGAGGGGAAGCTTAGTGCCTGGTCAACCTGTCCTAATTCTAGGCACTTGCGGTCTTCATAGTAGCCTGCCCCGGGCGCTTTCCATGATCAACAAACCAGAACTCTGGGAGGTGAACTTAGCTGAAGAACAGACACTTTTGACCCTGTCAAGCTGTTCATCAAAGTCCTTGTGTGTCTGGTGTCTGGCTTACGTGGGTCCTGGGGAATTGAACCCAGGGCCTTGGGCACTGGAGGCAAGTACCTTAACCGCTAAGCCGTTTCTCCAGCCCTAATGTTCATCAAAGTCCTTAAGAGCATCTCCAGTGTGCCTCCTGGAAGTGACTAACTGTGGGCACCTGTTTATTGCTCTTTCTGGGACAGGATAAATGTCTCCTAAATAAGAGCGTCTTTAAGGCTAGGCCTAGGCATTGGCTATTCCCTCTCTCTCTCTCTCTCTCTCTCTCTCTCTCTCTCTCTCTCTCTCTCTCTCTCTCTCATCACTTCTGTTTATTGTTTCTGATGTTTGAGGCCTCGGCTTGGAGAGCTGGCTGGGCAGGGTTGAGAGACATTTATTTGATAGGATAGTTTATTCATTCAGAAATGCAATCAGAGGAGTTAGGTGGTTTCTATAAAAACATGCAACTGGGCTGGAGAGATTGCTCAGTGGTTAAGGGTGCTTGCTTGCAAAGCCTGAGAGTCCTAGTTCATTTCCCTGGTACCCATGTAAAGCCACATGCACAAAGTGGCACATGCACGTGGAGTTTGTTGGCAGTGGCAAGAGGCCCTGGTGCATCCATTCTCTTTCTTTCCCTGCATATCAATAAATAAAACTTAAAAAAAAACCACATAGAAATAAGAAAAACTGCACACTATTAAGTTCTAGAGTTCTGAAAGAGTGGTAAGACATTAGTACCTTTGGGCCAAGGAGAAAACCTAGCCCAATATCACCACTTGGTTAAAACAAAACTTAACATTCGAAACTTCATGTTCTTTCTAGAATGGAATCGGTATCACTGTGGTAGGAGAGGGAGCAGCAGGAACACATCTCAACCTAACATTGGAATTGTTTCTTAATGTTTCCACAGCCCAGAAAGGACCAGATGGGACAGTCATACCCAATAACTACTGTGACTTCTGCTTGGGGGGCTCTAACATGAACAAGAAGAGTGGGCGGCCCGAGGAGCTGGTGTCTTGTGCAGACTGTGGACGCTCTGGTGAGTGTGCTCCTTCCTGCCTTGAGTGTCACCACTTGCACCCCTCTGCCAGCTCGCAGCGGTGGGGGAGGGGTGGGAGGAGAGAAGTGATAGGGGGGATGACTTTGAGTGGAGAAGGGTCATTCAGGTCATTTTCATATTTTTCTTCTTAGGGTTAAAACACTATCCCTTGAGGTCTTGGGGAAGGGCAAGGAGAAGGTTTGGACTTACAGTTGACTCTTTCATGGTGCTCTGTGTGAGCAGCTGTGGTCAATAGTGAGGTTGAGTGGAGACACTTGGGATTCCCAGGCCACATGGTTTCTTGTAGTGACCGATGAACATATCACCAAAAAATGTGTTTTTTTTTTTTTTTTTGTGGAAATACTTGAGGCCATCCTGGAGAGAATGGAAGCATGAATATTGGAGAGTAGCCACATCTTGAACTGTGGAATTCAGAGACCTTCATTGGCCCCTCATCCCATATTTCCATATGGAACAGAACAGTGGTACCTTATATTTCAAGGAGACACAAGGGCAGGCATTCCTGATGCTGATCTGGAGGTGACCAGGCAGATGGCTCTCACCTTCAACTTATCCAAAGACTAAAGTGTCAAAAACAAACCTTTGCTCTTGTTCCTTCATTCTTAAAATGAGTTCAAGTCTTTGCGGAGGTTTTTGGTCTTCAGTTGTAGCCAAGTCATGATTTTTGCCTGATCATGGTTGGTTTGTGCTACTTTTTAAATTTTCATATTTTTGTATGCCAAAGTGCAGGCAGGGAGAACAGAGGATTTCAGACACCCATTTAGTCCCATGAGCTGCTTGCTGTAAATGGAATTCATTGGTTGGGTGTTTGGGTCCAGCACAAGAAGCCGTTCTCTTATTACATTCGACCTGTTACCCTTCCCATTCTTGGTGCCAAGAGAAGGGGCAAGATGACCTCATCTTGGTTTTCTGCAGCAGCTCAGGTCTTCCTGACTGTGACCATAAATCATCTTAGCTCTTCTGTGTGGTGAAGCCAGGGTTGCTCAAGGCTCAAGACTGCCTTGAGTGGCAAGCCAGCCATTGGAAAAGAGCTCAGTGTCCATCACACACGACCCTCCACATTTAACTCTCAAGGACTCGGCCAGAGTGGTCGAGTTTTGTGTAATTCTGTCATTCCATCTATGTTCCAAACTTAACCCTAACATTGAACAGTTTGCTTTTCTGGAGCTGACTTGGAAAGTACAGCCCATGTGATTGTGGACTGTAGTTTTTAAATACTTCAAAAGAAAATTAAACAAATGAACGTAAATGCAACTCAATGAATTTTTTTTTAAGAGCAAGCAATCTGACTTGCTTCTGCTGCCAGAAGCAAGACCATTTGGTGGAGTGATACTCTAAGCAGGGCCGTGGTCTGCTGTAGGCTTGGGCCGGTTAGAGAAGTCAGCTTTATAGTTATCACAGAGAACTGCTATTATTTCCCCCTTCTTTCCAACAAAAGATGCGGTACTTGAATCTGATCTATAGGTGTCAGAGGTGGGAAGTTAGTTTTGTTCTACACCAAGCCTCTCTTCCTACAAACCTTGCTCAATATTTCTTTTCCAAGTTCTGTCTGCTATGTTCCTCAAGGGTCATTTTACATCAGCTTAAATATTCTCATTGTAATTGCTGGGAATTAGTGTTGGATCTGTTATCAAGGTCTGACTCTAATGTTCCTGAAATAGCTAAGACATGGAGGCATTAGCCCATGGGGCGTGCTGTGAAGGCAGGTGGCAAATTCTTCTCCGGCGCCTCTCTAGGGTCTGTCCAGAGCAGAGTGTGATCTGGAAAGAGCTGCCTTTCCCAATCCAGCTATCCCACTGTCTCCATTTGCTCGGAGAAAGCAGCATGTCTGGAACAGGCATCATAGGAGGGACTTACTACCACATGGGTAGGTAGTCTTGGGCTCCAGTAGGATGGACATTTTAAAACGAGGTTTACAGTTTTCAGGATTCTTTATTTTATTAGGATTTTTACACCCCCCCAAAAAAACCCCTATTTCTGAGTTAGATTTGACAATGTGAACCTTTTGGAGTAATTAAGGCCCGGGCATGCTTAGTGGTTGTCGTGTGTGAGTCCAGATCACAGAAATGTCCTCCAGTGGTTAAAGAAAATGAGAGAAACTCTTCTTTCATGATCTACCACTTATCAGACTTTCCAACTTCCCTTTGCTTTCAGTGCAAATGAACGCCATGGTGTAAGGGTAGAATTGAAAGGGTTTTGAAAGCAGGGGATTAGAAGCTGGTAAAAATAAAAATAAAATAGACGGAGGCTTAACCATCTTGAATGGCTTATCTGACAGTAATACCTTTGTAATGCTGACTGTCAAAGTGACGGACAAACATTGTTCAAAGAAACATCAAGTGAAAACTCCAAAGAAATACCAACAAGGCTTTAAAAATCACCAAGAAAAAGTCATTGTGTGGGGCAGGGTTGGTTGAGTGAAAATGCGTGCGTCTGCGTGTGCGGGCCAGAGGAGAGGCACCCTCTTGCTGTCAGAAGCCGTGGACATGTGTATGATGGTAGGGTGAGGCCTTTTTAGGGCAGAGGGTTCTTCTTCCTGAAAATGTGTGCTTTGTCCCAAAGTCCTGTCATCAGGCAGTATACCTGCTTAATCCCTTTTGGTATAACGATGGTTTATTATCTTGTTATTAGGAGTAACACTGTAATGACATAATGAAAATATTAATGATGCTGTCTGTTGCTTAACCCATGTGCTGATATATTCATCATACATGTCAGCTCATTTGGGAGGAGAAGGCAGGAAGGAGAAGGAGGCGGCGGCCGCAGCACGCACCACGGAGGACTTATTCGGTTCCACGTCAGAAAGTGACACCTCAACTTTCTACGGCTTTGATGAGGACGATTTGGAAGAGCCTGGCTCCTGCCGAGGACGCCGCAGTGGCCGGGGCTCGCCCACAGCTCATGGGACAGACTGTTGGGCCAGTTAGCCTCCCCCTCACTCTCCGTCGCTCTGCTTCCGATATGTGTTTGCTTGTTTTTTTTTAAATGAAAGATGATTTAGGTTTTCCTTTTATCCTTGCTTTTTCCTCCTGCCTTCCATGTGACCCTCACCCCTCCATCCCTCTGTGCTGGGTATGTACAAGAGACTCACAAACTACTGAAACCAAGCAAAAAGACAGAACAGCAAGGAGCAAAATGACAGTTCTTCCAAGAGATGGCATCCTGATGTGTTCTTTAATTTCCTTAGAAATAGGAAGTTAGGGGGATTTTTCTCTTTGCTGGGGGAGGGGCATCTTTTTGACCTGAGCAGAGTTGATTTCCTCAGTTTTCATATTTATTGGAAAAATGAAGAGAAGAGGAACACTGGGCTTGGAAACAAAGAACCAATATCATTAATAATTATTATTTATATATGCTAGCTATTCTTAGAATCAGAATGTTTTAAGAAATCAAAGTAATATCCTGTTAGAAGCAAGCCACTAGGTGTGGGGGGGTAGTTTCCTCAATGGGGGATGATGGCACCCATGGAGTAGGTGGTTCCCCACAGAAGACCCCTCCCCATGTCTCCTCCCTGACCTTTCCATCTTTTCTCTGCTTGTGAGACATGGCAGCCATCCCAGAGAAGCAGGAGCTGACTGCGTCTGGCGTCCCCCCAGCGCTGGCCCTGGCCAGCGGTCACCTCCTCCCTGGGCTCCTCTGTTGAGAAGAGCTGCTGTCTCCTTGTTGCTGGGTTCTCCTCACTTTTCTCCTGGCGAAGAGCAACTTCCAAGCGCAGGAATGGAATAGAAGCAAAAGTCACTTTCTGAGCAAGGACAGTGACTGAGGCAGCGCTCATGGAAGGAAGAGAGACACCTCACTGCGGATCTCCCCTCCCGCACCCCTGTTCAGAAGTTTGTCACTAACCACTGGATGCTCAAGCCTCCCATATTTCTCTATCTCTTTTAAAGTGCCTGCCAGGCACTCTTTTTTATGTTTCCAATAGCACTTCCTGGAATAAACCAAAGCAACACTTGACAAGGCCTCGGATGGAGGAGAACAGCCACCTCATTGGCAGGCCCTGAGAACAGCTGTGAGGCCCCACTCAGAAGGTACGTCCGACTGACCCGTCTCATCATAAGGGCCAAACCATCATAGTTTTGATTTTGTTTTGAGTTTTAGTTTCTTTTGCTTATCTCTTTTCTTTGGTTCCTCCCAGCTTGCTCTTCTGTTTTTCTGGGGTTTCCCTTCTTAGTGTGGGCATGGTGAATGAAGTGTCTTGCCTGTGTGCGCATGTCTACTCATGTGCCTAGGTGTGGGGCCCAGACTGGCTTGGGCTACGAGAGAGGTGCTGTGTGGAAAATGGCAGGCTTCTGGCTTCTGGCTTCTGGCTTTGGGCTTCATCTATGATGAAAATGGCTGGGCAAATGCTTGGCTGAATCTGTGTCCCTTGGTTGAACATGGAAGTGGAGTTTGCTGGCTTGGGTAGGAAGAAGGAGGCATGTCCGATTGCATGTCTAGTGTGGTATTTTGGGCTCTGGGTACCACTTCCACAATCAAGGCTCTGAGTCTAAATTAAAGACCCCTGATCAGGCAGTGTATTCAACTGGAATGTTCTCACAAAGTATGGCTAGCGCCTCCAGCCTCCATGAGAGCACATGCCATTTGACTTGCATTCAGAGATCTTTCTATTGCCTAGTCAGCAGGCTGTTTAGAAAGTGCCTGAGAAGATCTGCTCTGACAGTCCAGCCTCTGCCATCCTCCCTGAATTAGACCCTCAAGAAACTCCACGCCAAGCCAGCAAAACACAAGCAGACAGACCCACCCAGAGATGGACCCTTCACATTTCCTCGGTAGCCCAAGACAGAGAGGTCCTCTCCTTTTCTCCCGCTTCAGATAGGTATAAACTCACCCGGAGGCCTGGCTGCAGTTTTGAGACAGTGGACGTATTCTGCCTAATCCATACATGGTTCTGTTCCTGGGGAATGCTGCGTAGCTCTCCGGTGTGGATGTGGTAACACTTCTGCAGGCTCACATGCAAATAAGCCACTACTGTCCATGCCTCTGTAAGTCCTTCCTTTGATCCAGATATTGGGTTCATGGCCTTATGACTTTCACTGACAAGCTTCCTGGTCACTAAAAAGTATATTCAGTCCACATCATCATTTGAAATCTTGTGTAAGTTGTTCTTGGTCAGTCAGTGATAACTTGACTTTGAACTTGCAAACATAATTAAAACAGATTATTTAGAGTCTACTTTGTGGTTCTAATGGGGAGCCAATAAGTTAGAACTGTCTATCAAGGTTGACCCCTATGAAAATATTTATCTGAGGTGAGGTGCTTCTGCTTTGTTTTTCTTTTTTTTTACTAGTAGAGTAAAAATAAAATAGAAATTGTCAATTTGTCTTGCCAGGGGTAGCAGGCGTCCTCACTTCTCTCCGTTGGTACAGCCAAGGTGGGCATGGTGGTGCCGCTCTACATCGTTGAGCTTCCGGTCTCACTTTCCTCATGGCATCTTTCAACAGACTCAGACTTTGTGTTCTGTAAAGAAAAGACTTTGGAGCTCTCTCAACTTTCAGTTGAGAAAAGTCAACCTGAAGAGGCTCATGGAGTTAGGTGTGGCATCGCTCTGGAGGCAAATATCTTAAAGCCAGGGAAGGGTGCTTGGTGGGAGAAGCTGGTAGTCCTGTGCTCCAGACACCTTGATGCCCGGTATCATGTCTTCATTTCCATTTCTCCTGGGAGCACAGTGAGCCTATATATGTCGACTATTATTTTGGGGACTTTCCTTGAAATCATTCATTTCTTTCCCATGATGACCCTAGGCAATGAACACTTGTATCATCCTCCGTTTACAGTTGAAGCTATGTGTACCTAAGGCCCCCACGTAGTAAGGACCTCTACTTCTAGAACCCGTGTGATGTACCCGAGCCTATGCTAGTTAGTTAAGGAACATATATGTGCACATACATGTTCACCTTGTGTGGTTCCAGTTGAAGTAAATGGTGCTTGTGATGAGTATATCTTTAGAGCTAACATTCTTAGGAGCAATTTCAACTAGCGAAGAGCAAGCAATTAGATCCTGTTGACGAGAGCTCTAGTTCTGGTCAAGGTCTGTATAGATATTATAGATGATGCATCTTATAAATCCTTAGGTCTAAACATTGACTTCCAATGCCTATTAGGGAAAAAGAAAGCTCCTTCATTATGACCTTGGGATCACAGAAGAGTGTGAGCCACAAAAACACACCTCTCTTTTTGTGATTGCTTTGGTTAAATAAGAACCATGACTTAAATATTGGAAGAAAGGGGAAATTAGAATCGTTCAGATGAAAGTGACCTGACCTTTGTGCTCACTGGTGGTTTCAGAAATGCCACCTAATGTCTTCAATCTTAGCCCCAAAGTAGGGGAAGCAAAGACAGAGAACTTTCAACAGCATTCAGATTCTCTGAGGGTGGGGGAAACTGTTGATGTGAGGGTAACTCGTGTTGTGATAGGTGACTATCTGATGTCGGTTTTCCAACCCAGAATAATCTAATTTTTTCATTTCTGTTCCTGAGATGATGTAGAGATCAGAGGCCATAATCACTACAAACACCAGGATGAGAATATGCATTTCATTTTTTAAAGGGACTTTAAAGTCAGTAATCCAATTTACTGCTGGTATTTTAGAGAGAAGGATTTAATAAAAATAGGATGTTCACATCAATAGCTTCCCTTTAGGTCTTCCTGCTTGCTTTGCATCTCTCTGCACCTAATGGGCTGCAGCCTGATATTGTCTTTATACAGCACTTGAGGGAACACACCATCATTACTTGGGGAGAACACTAAAGGCTGTTTGGAGGGTCTCACTTCATGGTGGAATAAAATTAATTAATTCTATCCCAATATGCCTCCTGTTATAGCTGATGAGTACGATCTTGAACGTGTACTTAAAGTTCGAGCAGACTCATGCATTAGGAATTTTTACCCAGGGGATTTTGTTGAGCTTTTAGATGTGTGTTTTCTGAGTGAGGCAGTTTTGATCTGGTGAGTAGAAGTCTAGAGTAGAAATGAGAAGGTCTAAGTCTTTTTGTGATTGCTTTGGTTAAGTAAGAAGGTCTTTTTGTGGTTTCTTTTGTTAAATAAGAACTACGGCTTGAATTTTGGAAGAAAGGGGACATTAGAATCATTCAGATGAAATGATTTTGCCTTTTCACTTGACTTGACTCCCTGTGTGATTTTGTGGCCATGAAGACCTGCCTAAATTTATTTATCTCTAGAATGTGGGCAACTTAATACAGAACCAATATTATGGCATGGTGATATTAACACAGCCCTGTGAGGTGGGTTAGCTGTCATTCACACTCATTTTACTGGTGATCCTCCTTCTGCCTCTGGAGTGCTGGAATTAAAGGCATGCATCACCACGCCCAGCTTATTTGTGTGTGTGTGTTGTGTGTGTTTGAGGCAGGGTCTCACTCTAGCCCAGGCTGACCAGGAACTTGTTCTGTAGCCCCAAGCTAGCCTCAAACTCACTATGATCCTTCTATATCAACCTCTCAAGTGTTGGGATTGAACATGTGTGCCTCCATGTCGAGTGGGCTCTGCATCTTTTTATTCTTTCTTTTTAAAAAAAATTCTTGTTTTTTGCAAGTGTAGAGAGAGAAAGAGATTGGGTGCACCAAATTCTCTAGTCACTGCAAAAAAAACTCCAGATGCATTCTCCACTTTGTGCATCTGGCTTTATGTGGGTGCTGGGGAATCGAACCTGGGTCATTAAGCTTTGCAGGCAAGTGCCTTAACCTCTGAGCTATTTCTCCATTCCTCTACATATTTATTTAAGTCTTTATTGGGTTAAGAAGAGGCATTTGAAATCATAAAATATAAGCACAAAACAACAAACCCCACACATTAGACATTAGAGTCATACTGAGAGGTGCAATGTGCAAGTTCTTGTGAACTTTCAGAAAGACGAAGGCTTAGCATTCTGTGCAGGTCAGGGTTGGGATCCTGAGATGTCAGGAAATAAACCCTTTGGTCCCCATTTTGGTCACATGATAAGTGCCTGTAACACTAAACATTGAAGCATATGACACTGGTGTACTCAATGAAAGTGAGTTATCAAAATAACAATATAGGAAAAGCCATCCTGTGTGATTGATTTACATAATAACTGAGAATGATAGACATCCCTGCCAGAGTGATTTATTAGCTTAAACAAATTGGCAGTAGGATTGCAAAGTATTTCAATACTGGTTCTCACCCAATGACTAAAACCTTAAAAAATTAATTTTAGAATAATTTCACTCACAAAAAAATATAAAAATTTCCACATACTTCTAACTCAGATTCTCCAAATAACCATGGGATGATGATCTCAGCCAGGAAATTAACACTAATACAATACTATAAGCTATAGACATGATTCAAATTCTGCCTATTGTACTTTTTCTTTACAGGATCCGGTGCAGGAGCGTATGTTGCATTTAGCTGTCTAGTCCTTTAAGAGTTCTTTAACTTGGATTATTAATTCCACAGTCTGCATTGCTTTGTATGATCTTGGTACTATTGTGGTATTGGTCTTGGTACTGTTGTGGGCATTGGTCTTGGTACTGCTGTGGGTATTGGTCATGGTACTCTTGTGGGTATTGTTCTTGGTACTGTTGTGGTATTGTTCTTGGTACTGTTGTGGTATTGGTCTTGGTACTATTGTGGGTATTGGTCTTGGTACTGCTGTGGTATTGATCTTGGTGCTATTGTGGGTATTGGTCTTGGTACTGTTGTGGTATTGGTCTTGGTACTATTGTGGCTATTGGTCTTGGTACTGCTGTGGTATTGATCTTGGTGCTATTGTGGGTATTGGTCTTGGTACTATTGTGGTATTGGTCTTGGTACTATTGTGGCTATTGGTCTTGGTACTGTTGTGGAGTTCTGGCTCCTCATTTGCAGCCGTTCCCATTAGGTTTCTGTGCTGTTTTCTAGTGCTCAAAGGCAGGCTTTGCATTTTTGGTTAGGATATATAGAAATGAGGTTGCGTCCTTCTCAGTGTATGAGAGCAAGGTGGCACATCACTGATTTAGCCTGTTACTAGCAAGTAAGACATGTGGCCTCTTGACTGAGGTTTTAGGCTAGTGTGTTCATGGATCCTAGTTGATAATATTTTCATTCAGGTAAGCCTTTTGTTCTTTGGTGACTATGGGCTGAGCAACATGTAATATACATGTAGTATACATATACATACTTGATTGTTCAGTCCTGAAAAGGATAAGAGAGAATTAAACTTGGGACTAATGAGCTTATTGGTGAGTGGATTTGTTTGCAGTCTAGTTGGGCAGACAAAGACTAGATTATTCACCAATAGCTCGTGTGTAAATGGTAGCATGTGGTCATTCTTGCTGTGGGCCACAGTCATCAAGAGACTTTCTTGGAGGGAGCCCTCCAGACCGTGAGACTGACTCTTGCTATTTGAAAATCCATAGGTAAGAATATCTATGAATTGTCAGAGGGAATGGAGGATCAAAGCAAAGCTGGGAGGCTGGGAGTAGAGCTCTGGTAGAGCACTTGCTTATCCATACAAAATGGCAAAAAATTCCATCATGAAGACTAATTTTTCTCCTTCACTGGTTTGTGTGTTCCTTGAAGGCCAAAATGACATCACTTTTGCTTGTTAGATAGTGCCTGACACTATTTTACCATAATTGTTTGTTGAAATAAACTGAGAACTGAGCAATGTGTCTGAGCTAATTAGTGGAAGTATTATTAGACTCCATTCTATGTATACTGTGTGTTCAACTACTACTAATGTTGTTGACAGAAGAGTTGGAAATGCCATTTCTGGCCACACCATTCATTCATTGGTCAGGGAAGAGAGAGTAGATGAGAGTCAGGGATGATGAAAGAGAGAGAATGAGGCTATGAAGATCAAAGGTGGAGGAGAGCTGTTAAAGTGGGGATGGACAAAGGGTCCTGGAAGGACCAAGAACTTTGGGACATTTTCCATGGCTTGCTGTTGGACTAGTCCAAAGGCATTAAGGAAAATGGAGATTACAAGTACAAATTTGGGAACCAGCTATTTTCTAGGTGGTTCCTAGAAATGGAGCAAAAGAAAACAAGTGTGTGTGTGTGTGTGTGTGTGTGTGTGTGTGTGTTGGGATCAAAGGTACTCATTTGCAGACAACCAAAGGACCTGATGTTATGGTTAAGAGACAAGCTGTAACGTAGTAGCAAGAGACATCTGATGCCCAGACTCAGGGACACTGGGGGAGGAAGAGAAAGACTTCTGGATGGGGGTGAAATCATGACAGATGCCCAATAAGAAAAGAGTTGGCAGGTTCTCTGTGGGAAGCCAGAAGGAAGACCACCCTGTCTTATCCCTCAAGTGAAGGGGCAGGAGGAAGGTACCAGTAGCCAAGAGTTGGGAACAGGAAGGAAGAAGGGGAGAGCTAGGCAAGGGGCACCCCAGAAGATGGGAGGGGAGTTAGACAAAGGGATGGGATCAGAAGTGGAAGAGGGACAGAGTAGGTGGGGACTTGGCAGGAGTGGAAATGTGGATCTTCTCAGCCATCCCTTGCAAACATTACTAGATGGATATAGTCTTGACTTTGGAAGTACCTCTCACCCAGGTCTGTGTACTTGGCCATTGAGTGAGGCCTTGGATACCAGAAGGAGAGAGACATCAGGCAGGGGACTTACAACTTGGAAGAGGCCAAGTTGCTCATTTGGTTTTGACCTTTATTCCATGCTGCCTTGGCCATTTTCCAGTTAGGTCTCTTCTGCCTCCTCCCTCCCTTCTTGTAGGTACTCAGAGTGATCTGGGCTCTCTCGGGGCACCCAGCTGTGCCCTTGGGAACTGCTTCTGTGGTGAAACGCAAGTGCACTTGCCTTCATTGCCTGCTCCTTATACTGACTACTTCATTTTTAAGGCCTAATATAATTTAGCAAAATCCATGCTTGGTTGGCATCCGTCCAGGCTGAAGGACCCCCAGTATCCAAGGCTGCCATTTGGCGTTACTGTCCTAGTGGAAGACTCGACTAGACCTTGTGGCTTGGTTCTTTGCCAGTGATCTTGACACTTTTCAATTACTTGGGGCAGGGTTGGAGGCGAAAGTGTGTCTACATAGGTTGGCATGTCCTTTGGGCTGTGGGGCCAAATGGGACAGCAGTTGGGGTTATCTGTGGCTGGTTCTATACCATAGAGTGACTTCGTTTCCACATAGGTAATTGGAAGATATTCCTCAGTTGCCCTGCTCTGGTCCTGGCTGACCTTGTGCCAGAGCCAAGCCTGGTTTTCATTGCCCACAGCCATAGCTCAGTTATTAGTTGGTGGTTTTCTTTCTTTCTTTTCCTTTTTGATTCATTTCATTTTTGCCACCACCACCCCCCAGTCCCAACTTTAATCTTTTTTCTTAGGTAGCTGAGCTGTGCTATTGGTTTTTGTTTTATCTTTCATTGCTTTCCCTCTGCAGTGTGCTCCATGACCCGGGAGCTGCACATCCTTCAAGCAAGCCATCACTGAAGAAGGCCAAAAGAACTCAGATGATAGCGTCTTCTCCTCCTTCTCCTCCTCTTCCCTAGCCCAGCCCCCTCCTATGCGTGTATTTCAGCCAACACCAGAGGAGCCCTTGGGGATTGGATTGTGGAAAAACCTCCTGGAACCTTTGACTCAGCTCAGCCAAGTCTCGGGGATGGCCCAAGTTTGTGCAATAAGAAGATTCTTTTTTTTTTTTTGACTTTTTCAATACATTTCCTTTAAATATCTGTGAGAACGTACCCAGGTCAGACCGGATTCTGCTCTACCCTAGAAATAACTGAACACAGACAAACTGACACACGACAAAAGAGTTAACTATTTTATTTATTTCAATATTTAAAAGAAAACGTGCTGACATGGCACAGTATTTTTGTTTAAAGTACCTTCTACTTCAAAAGTTAAAAAGAAATTTTGTGAAGACATGAAATCAAAAGTCCTTACTGTAAAATAAAGACTGCATATTGACTCTAAAGAAAAATATCCCACATTTTAAAATAAGGAAATAAAGATCAACTCTGCTCTCTCAGGCTTTTTGAAAAGCCATTCATGTATGTGCTTTAGGTATTTTTATTTCTGCAAGTTGGATGTGGTAAGTGAAGAGTGATCAGCTTTTTTTTTCTTGTTCAAAAGTCTACTGAAAAGTGTTGGTGATGTTAAGTAATTATGTGTTAAGACTTGACTGAAATAAATTAGCCCCCAATCAGTGTCCATGCCCCCCCACCCCCGCTGTCCCTCACTCCTGGTGCATCCATGGATCTCATTGGGAAGCTATTCCCTGCATATCTAGGCCATCTTGTTCATGGGGCCTGATTCAGAAAGAATTTCCACCTGCAAGTTCAACAGGCTTGAACAGAGACAACTTTGCTTAAAATAATAAAGAGAAGAAAAAGAGAACACAGCACAACTAAAGCAGCAGCCGAGATCCTACTAGGTCAGTCAGCTTAGCTCCTAGAAGGAAATGGCCAACGGAGCCTTCTCCTGAGTGTGCTTTAAGAGCCTGAGATCCTAGAACTAACTATCCCCAGGGGCTAATAAGTTGACCTGAATGATGGAAACCTCAAATTCAGTCTCTCTTAGGGAAGAAGGAGGAAACAAGCTGGTTCCTATGTCTTTTATGGCTGGTGGACAAGAGTGTTGTGGCTGATGAACTGAAATTCAGCATTGTGTGTGTGGCTCAGCCCAGGCTGGGTCACTGGGTTCTACCTCCTGGCTCCATACTGGGCTGGTCTTTTCCACGTCCATGTTCCTGGGCTTCCCTTACTTGTAAGCAAAGTCATGATGCTACATGTACAATTCAAAGCTGGATATTTTTGTCAGTAAAGATCTTTGAGTCACAGTGTTACTGAAATAGCCCTGGCCTGAGAAATTTCTTACCTTCCAAAGAGGAGGGTGGGCAAGGCATAGGCTTCCTGTTAGATGCTTCAGGTTTTCTATTCAAGGGGGAGGGTGTGCCACCAGAGTGTCTTTGTATCATTACATAGCCCCTTTCTGGGATATTTTCTGATAGGAAATGTCGCATGTCAAAATGCCATTAATTGCAATAATATTCTTCAACCAAGTCTCACAAAGTTGCAACATATGTAGAACTGTGACAAAACTGCATCATGTAGGGTTTGTATGAAGTGTGTGTAAGTTTTTGTTAAATAAAATTCTGTTTCCATTGGTTCTATAGCATCTCTAAGATCTGCTCGGTCAACCAACCTCATCCTATAGGAAGGATTCTCACACTGTCATGTGGAAGGGACTCGCGGAGGGACTTTGCCCACTTGCATGCCCGTGTCTTCCTTTAGAAGCTCATTCTAGGACAGCAGTCATCACTAGCTTGGATGTCGGGTGGGAGAATGGGATTGAAATGCCCAGGGGTGGTGGCAGCTTCTGTTCTTCAGGCGCAGAACTATTATTGTCCCCCCTCCCCATCACCACCATCACCATCGCTTATCTACGCCACAGACCAAACAGTGAAAGTTCTGGTTATATGTAGAGGCTTAATATACCTGTTTAATGTTGGCATCACACCTGTACCAAGAAGTTTTGCCCAAAAATGTGAGAGTTAGTATGTTTTTGGGAAAAGATGGAGATTACTGCTTCCGTTGTCTGCAAGGTACTGTTAGGTGGCCTCCCCAGCTGGTAGACCCTCCGGGTTTTCCATTCAACGGGGAGGGTGTGTCACCAGAGTGTACCTCATAGGGTCTGATAGGTCAAATAGAATATTCTGCCTGTTGGGCCAGGTCTTGCCACTGGGGCCAGGTGAGACTGGTCAGTAACATTACATTGCTGGTGTTACTGGAATGAATGTCACATACAGCTTCCATTATGGACTTAAAAATAGTTTCCCAATTAGTGAAAAGGAAGTGTTTTGTAAAATAACTCAATACAGTGCCCTCCCCGTTTATATATGAGATAAAGCTTCCCACCTTCACCACTATTAAGGGGTGATCACACCGCTGTGTTACCATCTCCCTGCTCATCTCGAGAGCAGTTTCATCTCTAGCTGAAACACTTTACTCATGAAACACCAACTCTCCTGTCTCTCCTCCCCTAGCCCCTGCCCTGCTCGACTTTCTGACCCTTGTCATGACTGCTCTAGGACTCCACGGGAGTGCACTGAACCACACAGTATTTGTCCTACTGCCACTGGTTTATTTTATTTAGCTTAATATCTTCAAGGCTCATCTAGGCCCTAGCTTGTGTCAACATTTCCCTCCTTCCCTAGGGGCCGTTTATTTTATTGAATGTATAAACCATATTTTGTTCATCTACTTATCTGCCCATGGGCACTTGGAGTAAAAAAGAAGTGTGACATATTTATGATATACTTTACACTTTGTATTGGGACCTAAAAATCAAAGCATTAGACCGAGGCATAGGTCACCTAGGGGATTAAATGTTATTTTTGAAGGGAAGTGATTATACTTGAAGTGTAATTTACAACCTTGAAAAAGGGTACCTTCATATTAATGAGCAAACATTCTTTATCTAATGTGTATCTTTCCTCCTGAGCCAGGCTTTCTTCATGGATATGGTCTTGGGCTGTTTATGGGGCCAGTGGGTTGGCCAGGAGCTATATTATCTCTAATAACCAAGGATGGAGGAGACCCAAGCTGCTCAGATGTCCTCAGAGGCAGGTCATGAGGGCGGTGACTACCTTTTTTTTACAATGTCTAATGGTGAGTTGTTGGCCAAAAAATGCATGTGCCTTCTGTGTGTAGACTCGGTCACTGACAGGAGAGAGGGAGAAAGACAGATCACTTTCACCCTGCACAAGGAAATATTAGTTACTATAAAGGGTCAGCCTGGGCTTGATGTGCAGATGCCTACTGAGTAGGTATCTTCAGTAAAGCCATACAGGCTAGGTGTGAGGAGATGTCACAGGGAAAAATAGAAGTGCAGGGTGTGTATGTATCTGAATGTCACCTCTGGGGATGCTGGCTGCAGGGATGGGAGCTTCGGCTTCCCAGGTCTTCTGGCTTTTCAAGAGGGGAAAAACATAAAAATTTGGTGAGCTCTCCTTATCTATTTCTTTAAAAATATTTTAATTTATTAGAGAGAGAGAGAGAGAGAGAGAGAGAGAGAGAGAGAGAGAGAGAGAGAGAGAGAAGACAAGAATGGGTATGCCAGGGCCCTCTGACTCTAGAAACAAACCCAGGTCATCAGGCTATACAAGCATTGCCTTTAACCACTGAGCCATCTCTCCAGCCCTCATTTATTTATTTTTATCTTTTGAGCTCTCCTAATTTTTAAGATCAACTTTGTATGAATTAAAACAAATGTAATTATCAAACCTATTTTGGGTATATTTTGATGGTTTAGGGGCAGTCTTCCCCAAGGGGCTGTTAGTCTGGGTAAGGTTGACGTTGAGGCTGGAATTCCAGCACAGAATCATTCAGAACAGTAGGTTCTCGTGTTAACCCAGGGTGCACCTAGTGGTGTCCTGATTTGGAATTGTTACGTGGTGGGAATGGGCACCGAGTTGGTCTCTCAGTGGAGCGCGGTCCTTAGTCAGCACGTGTTAGGGATTCAGGATACTGTTCCAGTGGAAATACTTCATCATGAAAGACCCTCCCTTTAAGACTCTGGGTAAAGAAAGGTGTGCAGTATAGAGATGATGGCTTTCATTTTACTGTGTTCTTACTGTTGACCAATTTCCCGTTTGCTTGATCCTTCATTCTTTCCTAAAAGCCCCATATCCCTCCATGCGACTAGGACTGAATTTGAGTTTTATTTTATCCTTAAGCCAGCAAATTTCAAACCTCCTTTGATTAATGTGTGTGTGTGGGGGAGAGAGAACCTATGGATACAGATTCCTCAAGAATCTTTGTCATTTAAAAATTTATCTTTTAAAGATCTTACAACTTATTCCAGAGTGTGCTTTGTAAGAGAGTTTGCCCAGCTCTTGAGTTTCAAACACTACTCATTTGGATCAGAGCTGTTTTCTTTTGTTTATTTTGGGAAGAAGTTATCCTGAATAAGCGATTTATTTTCCTTTTTATAATTGGCAGAAACTTTTCCTGTAAAGGTCTAGATAGTAAATGTCTTAGGCCCTGTAGGCCAGGCATCTGATGCAGGCACTCAGCCCTGGGGTTACAGCATAAAAAAATATTGTATACTTTGTGCACAAGGATGGATGTGTCTGTGTT
Source organism: Zapus hudsonius (assembly GCA_004024765.1). Taxonomy (NCBI): domain Eukaryota; kingdom Metazoa; phylum Chordata; class Mammalia; order Rodentia; family Dipodidae; genus Zapus; species Zapus hudsonius. The sequence continues at coordinate 21,970 of PVHP010029931.1, forward strand.
CGAATAAAA
>PVHP010029932.1:0-22040 GCA_004024765.1 Zapus hudsonius
GTGGTGCACACTTATACCCTAGCAGTAAAGTAAGAAGTTCTCAGCCATGTGTGAAAACGAACAGTCTGACATTGCATGGAAATCTACAGAAACAAGCTGTGCTTAATCAGATCCTAGCACATGGGGACCTGAGCCCCATTCCCCAACACTTATGCACTTTATACACCCCATGGCCATGGAGAATGAGGATAGAGGGGTCTTCAGTAAGGGCTGGCATGGCCACAAGGGCAGTGTGGCTCCCCTGGTGACCAAGATGATCAGAAGCTGGGCATTAACACTGCTCAGTGTTAAAAGCAATTAGATGTAATTGTTTCTTTGATTTCCCCCTTGAGGGTGGAGGCTAGTCTTCTAGGTTCATTGTAGCTTCCCCAGAGTCTAATGTGATGCCATGAATATAATGGGTGTTAAATATTTATTGGCTAAATAAAGGAGAAATGCAGATACCAATTATTGATGATGATATTGGGAAATATCAAAAGTTCTCTCTCCCACTCAAATATCAAAACAGGATTTCCCATCTAATAAGGATTTTCTTATGGTGCTGGTATTAACATTCAGAACTAGCGAATCTCCAAATGTGTAATGAAACATTATTACAATGTCCTCCTTTGTGAGAACTGTCACAATGAACACAACTGCCTTTATTTAATTCAAGTGAGGCAGTTTGGGGCAAAAATTTAACATTATAGGTCTGAATTCATTAGTGAAAATTACCACATGAAACATTTTTTGGGTAACATCTGATGTGCTGGGATAAAGGGTGGTTTACAGAAAAAAGACACGGATTAGAGACAAGAATTCCTTTCTTCCAACTTAAACAAAAAGTCAAGGATGAAAAATACAAAGTTGCCTGTTAAGAAAAAATGAGGTCTACTGAGCAACGAGAACAGCAGCGCCAGGGACAGGGTTCCCAGCCCACAAGCCTACGCATTCCAACTAGACAGGGACACAAAAGACACCAAGTGTTCCATGGGGAGAGGATCAACCCAACCCTTGCTCAGTCCTGGGTCCCTTCAACGTCAGACAGCACAAACACTGCTTCCTTCCCCAGAACTCCCAGCCCTCCAGGGCCTATTTAACACCAGTTTCCAGGCTGCATCTAAGGGATCGATACCTCAGTCCAGGGGGCACTGACTCCCTCAACTGGACCTGTCCATCTCACTCCCACCTCAAACTCCCTTCACGCCCTTTCATTCAGGTCCTAAACCCTGTCCTTCTGTGTTTCTAGTCTAGTGCTTACTTCTCAGGTGGAGGTTCTCACAGCCTCTATTCCTTTCAGGCCTCTTATATCTGAAGAGATGCCACCCCACAGGCCTCGAGCCCAGACCCCAGAACTGACCTTAAGGAGAAAGTGGCAGATGTCACAGTCACCTTCTCATTTCTGGACAAACATCCAACCAGAAACAGCTTATGGGAGAAGGTTTACTTCAGGCTTAGTTTCCGGGGTAACCTTCATGGTAGGGAAAAGTGCTGGGTCACTTCATCATACACCCACAGCAGAGAGACATCAGTCAGCAACAGCAAGCACAAGCTGACTCTGAACACACACAGAGCTGGACTCAACCCCCAGGTCTGCATACACTTCCTCCGGCTGGGCTCCACCTCCCAAAGATGCTACTAGGTGGGGACAAAAGGGAACTTAATCACAAATACCTGAGGCCATGGGTACATTACATTAAACTACCACTGCAGCCAACCTGATGACTGTCCACTGAATGTGCTTCATATGCATCAGAGTGTGCTGGGGCTCATTTCCTTGGACTGGCCACACATCAAATCTGCTCAGGCCACACACAGAACATGCTCAGAACCACCATGCCAGGCCTAAGCTAATCCTGCCCAGGCCCAAGTAGTAAGACTCCAAGGCCAACCACCTCCCTGCTTTGTAGTAGGTAAGAGTCTTCAACAGAGGACAGTACTGGTGTGCCACTTGGAAGCCCCGTGACCTTTACGGAGGCTACAGAGTACCCTTCTGTTTATGTGATTAACACTGGCTCGAGAAAGTGCATTTCCAATCAAATAGATGAAAGCAATCTTTAAAATACGAACTACACTGATTTTTGGCTTTTCCCCCAATGTCTCCAGTTTCTTTCCTCAGTCCTCTAGAATGGGCCTTCTCCATAACCAGTTTTCACTAAGGAAACAGGGGTTCCTCTCTTGGGCTTGCCAGCCCCTGGCTCCTCCATTTTCCTTCTTTAAACATTCTCACATAGCTTTTACTCTGCAGAGGTCAGCACAGGACTTTTTATTTTCTTTTTTTTTTAAATGTGTTTTTAACATTTTTAAAATATTTTTTTATTTATTCATTTTCAAGCAGAGAGAGAGAGAGAGAGAGAGAGAGAGAGAGAGAGAGAGAGAGAGAGAGAGAGAGACAGACCAGGGCCGCCACCTTGTGGGTCTGGCTTATGTGGGTCCTGGAGAATTGAACCTGGGGCCTTAGGCACTGGAGGCAAGTGCCTTAACCGCCATGCCATTTCTCCAGCCCAGGACTTTTTATTTTCGAAAAATGACTGTCTGTGATGGTTGAATGTAAAGTGCTTCTCACAAATGCCCCAGCTGGTGGCACAATTTGGGAAAACTGTGGAACCTTGAAAAGGTGGATCTTTGCTAGAGGAAGTCTGTCACCGGGAACAGGTCTGAGGTGGTAGTCAGCCCCACTTGCTGTTCTTGTTCTCCAGTTTCTCCCTGCTGATGTGACATTGGGTGTCTGCTCCTGCCATCATGATGGACTTCCCCTTGAAACTGAGCCAAAATAAACTCTTCTCTTTTGTAAGCTCCTGCTGGTCAGGTATTTTCTCAAATCAATGAACGAGTAACTGATTCAGAAAACTCATAGCAAGAAATGGGGCGGTAGCTATAATAAATCTGACCGTGCTGTTGTTAGTCTTTTGAAGCTGGCGTGTGGGAAGAATGTAGAAGGATTTGGAACTCTGGACTAAAGCCTTACAATGCTGTAAGCAGAGCTTAAAGAACCACCATGGTGGGAGTTTGAAAGACCAGAAGGTTGAGAGAAATATGGAAGCTTGGCTGATCAGGCTGCTGAAAAGAATACTACCATTAAAGAAGTCAATTTCTTTGTACTGGGGCAATAGGAAAGATGTGCTGAGAATGAGACCCAACCCACTGAAGGCTTAAGAAGGTACAAATTCTTAAAAAAAAAAAAAAAAGGAGGGAAAAATGTGGAAAGGAGGTTTCTGCTTCCCAAGGTCAGCAGTCAGCATACAGTGTTTGCCATCGCTGTGGTCCAAGCCTGGTAAGAGTGTCACCCTCATGATAAAGATTTTAAAAGAAAGACATAAATGAGAGAGGGTGCCAGGGAGAATTGCACTACAGCTTCAAAGAGTCACTGAAGCTAAGCAATGTGAAGCAGGGTTGGAGTTCCTGCATGGAGGTCCTGAGAGGCATGAAGTTGTAAAGATAAAGCCTAGGATGCAACAGAGATCCAGAATGTTGGAGATGCCAGGACCACAGGATGTCTACCAAGGAGTGCTGCATTCTAGAGTGGATCTAGCCCAGGAGGGAGGCTACAGGCAGCACAGATGAAGGAGTAGAGCTACTTAAGTCTTTTGGAACCCAGGTGACTTCACCAAGAGTCCCAGACCCTGGACACAGAGCTACAGGATTTGCTGTTTGCCCTGCAGGTCTTGCTTTTTTCCAGTCTTTCCTTACTACCAACTTGGAATTTCAGAACGGGAATGTCTACTCTGTTAGAAGTATGTAACTTATGTTTGGATTTCACAGAGTTCACAGTGATGATACTGGCTCGAGTCTAAGACGAGACTTTGTATGTCTGAACAGTGCTAGAACTGGTAAAGACATGGGGACTTTTCAGTTGGACTGAATGCATTTGGCATCATGAGATGGCCATGAATCTACGGAAGCCAGGGGTGGAATACAGTGGTTTGAATGTAAAAAGATCCTATAGCTCCATGTATTTGAATACTTAAGCCCCGGCTTGTGTCACAGTGTGGGAAGGTTCACCTTCAGAAGACAAAACCTTGCTGGAGAAAGTGTGTTACTGGGAGTGGGTCTTGAGGTTTTTATAGTCAGTTGCATTGCTGTTCTTGATCTCTACTCCACCCACCCCCTTGCTGCTGTGACAATATGATGTTGGCTTCTCACTCCTGCCTTGTTTTCCCTGCTGTGATGGTCTTGCCTTGAAGCTAGGAGCCAACAATGAACTTTTTTCCTTAAGCTGCTACTAGTCAGGTATTTTTTCCACAGCAAAGACAAAGCAACTGGCACTGTCTCTGTAATGCAGATATTGCCTCTAGTTTTCTTCACTACATTCTTGGGGAGGGTTGGGACATAGTAACTCTACAGCGTAGGCTTTCCTGTACCCTTTTCACACATGCATGCATCATTCTTTGATCAAATGCACTCTTCCTGTAACCCTCCTGGTTCTCCCTCCCCTGATCCTCAGCCTGTTCTCTACTAACCTCTACTTTCATATCATCTTCTTTCAAAACAATGTTTTCCTTCTGATTTTTTTATTTTGAGACAATGTCTTGCTATGTGGCCCTCACTGGCCTGGCACAATGTAGCCCAACCTGTTTATGAACTCATGGCAGCCCTCCTACTTCAGCCTGAGTGCTGGGATTACAGGCATATGCCACCAAATGCAGGCAAGGGCTCTTCCACTCATCGCCATCCCTAGAACAGCAATCAAGATGAATACCCACTGTGAGGTCCAGGCACAGCTCTGATAAAAACCATGCTTTAGGTATGGTTTCAGGAGTCAGCTGCTGTTCTGGGTTAGACTCACTATGCATCTGTGAGACCCTGTAAGTGTCTATGTCCCATTACTGGTGAGACCCTGTAAATGTCTATGTCCCATTACTGGTGACTTTTTGCCTCGAGCCATGATGTGGGGCTGGGAAGAGAAGTGCACAGTTGACTCTGGTGAGCAGCATGCCCCACAAACCACATCATTAGCAGAACCAAAGACTCTGTGTAGTTGAATTGTTTCCATTACTCTTTTGGCTCTTTTGGCCCCTTTTTGCTCTAAAACCTTGCACAGCCACCAGACTGTGTTGTCTTACTTTGCCATGGGTGCTTTTCCTTTTTCGTTCTCTGACCTTTTTGAGTAATTACCAAGGTTTAATCCAGGTCTTTGACTTGTTTTTATCATTGTTGATTTTAAGAATTCATCTGTTCATAAACTCTGAGACCAGATCTATTTCTCAAACCCTGAAATCAACATTTCTAACCTCATTTTCCATCTTCTCAAGCCATAGGGGAGGGACCTTCTTTGCCACTTCTCCAGGTATCTGACCATCAAGTGAGGAATGAGTGCATCCTTGCTCTAGAACACCACACCTGTGCCCCCTCACTTTATGCATCACTTTATATTCAAACAGGAATAGGACGGAGTGTTTAAATGATACATAGTGTCTAAGATGTCTTCATAAGATTGTCAAAAGAAGATAAATATTCCAGCTATTTATCTAGACCTGTACATTGATGGCTAAGCAAAAAGCAAAAAACAAATCTCCAAATAATACAGATATCTGATAAGCACAAAGAATGACACAAAACTCTTTATTTATTCCCAACATTGTTTAAAAGGAGAATGAAAGACTGGATATACCAGGTTAATGCTTACAAATTTTGGCTGCCAGTCAAGAACTCCTGTTTCAGGTAATTATGAGACAACTCATGTGCTTTGGTCTTTTTCTCTCTTTCTCTTGCTTTCTTTCTTTCTTTCATTTTCTTTCTTTCTTTCTTTTTCTTTCTTCTTATACTAACTGTCAGAATTCAGAACTGCATTAACCTTGGACCACTGAGAAAAGGCTGTATAATTAGAAAACTGTATTTTTCAAATTCTCTCTTACTAGGGCTTGATTAATTTTCACTGTCTCATGTAGGCGGTTCTCTGGAAGTTTGACAAATTAACAGGATGTATTCCATCTTTTGTTAAATTTAAGAGATTCAACATTTTATAGATTTGACTTCCATCTCATTTGATGTAAGACTAATACAATATCTATTTTAGACAGCAGTACTATTACAGTGACTCAAATAAGTGGGGAAAAAAAAACCCTTGAGGGGCATTGGGGAACTGGGGATAACAACTCATTGTTTGCCCATTAAATATTTTAACTCATTATGGACAAAAAAAAAAAAAAAAAAAAACAAACCCTTGAATGATGCTAAACAAGTTCTCAGTGCTACACAAACAACTCAACAGTCACGTGATCTCCATCCAATTTTTTTTTAACTGGGTAGGAATGGGAAATACTGGGTCTCATACAATCTGCACTCAGAAAAACTTCTGAATTCAGGTAAAGCAATACTGGGGTCTTCAAAATTCTTTTGTAAATGTCTGGGATGTTAGCTGAAGAAAACAACTCCCTTGTGCCTGAGGAGTATTCTGCCAGGACGGAGCTAAGAAAGGGGACAGGCTGGTGGGCAACTCCTCTTAAAGTGGCAGTTAGTTAGAAGGCCTTGTAACAGGTGCACCTGTGGCCACTCAGAGCAGCACTGCTCCAGGCTGAATGGATCAACATATGGACACTGACAAGGGTCAGGACTCAAGAGCCAGAAGTATCTGCACACAGCTTCCAGAACAAGAGGGTTCTCGCCTTTTCTACATTCTCACCTTATAATGAACAACTGGTGTGAACTGGGAAACCCCAGTTTAAGGCTGATCTATGCATTTCATTCAAGCAGACAGCCTAGCTCTAGTCCATAATGCTCTTTGCCATTATTTCTCCAAATCAGAACCCAAGTCATTTTATTTCTGGGGTCCCATAAGTGTCAGAGTTACAAAGTCTGGGCACATTCCTAGAAGTGCAGGCATCCCTGCGTTTATCCTCGCTAAGATGCCAGATGTAAACTCCCACCACTCGCTCCTTTAAGAGATCCATTAAAGAACTGTTTCATGGCTTCTGGATCTAAAATGGAATTTCAGCTGCTCATTTCTTAATTATTGAAAGATACCCTGACAGGACCTCATATATCACTGCCAGCCTCAAGTACCGATCCATCCAGTCAATAAGTTAACAACAGACTAGCCTCTGAATTTAAGCCTCCCAGCCTGCCACTATCCAAGAAGCTCCCCTCCCAAAAATTATGAAGTGTTCACTTATATGGCTCCCCAAAATCCAAAGCAAACCTTTCTAGAATTGGTCCCCAAACAACATCACTCCTATACCTTGTCGACCTCTACACAAAGGTCCAATATCTGTGAAGGAGCAAGCTGATGACCAATCAGTGTTTTCAAATGATCTGAAGCACAGGTAGACTTGGAGAAGGGAGAACCAACTTGGTAACCAATAGTCACATCACTTCTAGTTCAGCCAAGCAGACCCGTGTGGCACCTCTCACTCCTCCCCTCTTGGCCTCTGCTCCTTGTCCCTCTTCCCCAGAGTCCCTGCTCCAGCCCTTCTCCCTGGTCATCTTCCTGAAGTCTCCAAAGCCCCATCCCTCAGGGATGGTTAAACATAGCTCCTGTATACCTAGCTATTCCAGAAAGAAAAATCATTTAAGACTTTCAACTGTTCCCATGTGTGGCTTTATAAACTTTGGCTGCCGATCCCAGCCCAAGTACAGACACGTACTGGGTGCCAGGGCTGTGGAGAGGAGGCTGGCAGGTCTCATCTCTCAGAGCTCAGAAACAATCAGAGGATGGAGCAAATGCTGCATGCATTCTAGAACTATGGAAGTGTGGAGAAAAATTCAGTCTACAAGGGGCTAACAGTGTATATAGGTCGATGGGAGCTAGATCTTCAGATAATATTGTTTCTGTAGGAAAAAAAAGTATTTAGATTACAAATGCCCGTTTTGAACAAAAGGCACTAGACCCTGGGATTTGCCCACACAAAGGTAAAGCCTTCTTCAAGCCCCAGCCTCTCTCAGCTACAAACAGGAAGGACAAGCTCCTGCCCTTCCTTGTACAGGGTTACTCGGGGAACACAGGAGAAACCAGGGAGTTTGAAAAAGCCTCCTGGATGAGAAAAGATTTATGCAAATGAAGCCTTTGTTAGCACAGTCAGAAGTGGACTGGTTTCCAGAGAAAGGTCAGCCTCCACCCTAGCAGGTCCTGATAATGGTAAGCAGTCCTCCTGGGAGACGGGTGCTGGGGTCAGGGTCTTTCTAAACAGAGATGACAGGTGACAGGTTTCCTGGCTGGATTATGTGTTTGTAGAATGTGTTTCCCTCCTTCCAGCCCCATGCTCAGTCGGTGACTTCCTCCTCCAAAGATCACAGAATGCAGCTTCACAATCTAGCACTGAGGACACACACAATTCTACTGGAGACATCAAGATAGGATAGTGTTAGCTTGTGTGTGAAACCAACAGGAACTAGAGGTAATGTGGAGAATCCCGGTCTACTGCCTGGAAAATGTCTAAAATCCTCTTTCACCAGCCTGTGCCCAGAGAGGATGTCTTTGCCAGAAAACTACAGTGAAAAGGAATCTGGGTCAGACTTGAGAAAGAAGAGGTAAACCTCTCACTCAAAAGTTAGCTAAGTCTTCCAGGACCTGGGCAAGGTGCAGACTTCCAGAATGCTCTCGAACTGCTGGCCCGGCCCCACCAAGCACCCTGGTTCTGGGAACTACCACTGGCTCTTCCAGTCCCTGTGCTTCCTCTTTCTGGCTTCCCCCCACTGCCTGCTCTGCCCAGGACTCACATGTGAGTCTCACAGAGATGAGAATCCAGCAGGAGCACACTGTGCAAGATCCACTGGGTAAATAATGCAGTACTTCTGACCCTGTAGAGGCTGCCCACGAGACCAGGCAGTCCTGGGTGGCACACATGAGCTTGACCACAGGAATATACATTCCTGTTCCCTCCCTCCTCACGGCTCCTGTCCCCTGCCCCCTTCCTCACTGCCTCTTCCAGAGTTGTTGGCAATGACTCAGGGCACCCAGGGGAGCCACTTAGCCCCAATGGTAGTGCTTAGGGCTAAAGACATTTCTGACTGTGGTGTTTCCATTATTGATAATAAAGCCCCAGAACTCTAATTACATTGCTTCCCTATGTGCTAAGGGCACACAATCAGGTCAGGAGGAGGAGGACATGGAAATAACCACATGTCTTCTATCGCTAAGCCAGGCTAACCCCCTTCCTACTATTTGCGGGAAATACGTGTGCACATGATGCCTAAGGTGTGCGACAAAGGCAGCAGGAGGAATGCAGCAGTAGTCACCCTCTGACAGTCTGTAATATAAATATACAGCACAAGGCTTAAAAGCTTCCCATCTGCGTTCCTGGCTGTTAAAAGGTAAATTGAGAGTGTGCACTGAGCACTGGACCAGGAGTCAGCATCCATCCTGCGGGGCTCATTAATTTCAGCTCCACAATGCCTGCCTGTGGCAACTCACTGATCCCGCCTTAGAATGGGAAAGAGGGGGATTAGTGGACCTAACTGGAGCTCAGGATTCTCCAGTCTGTACAGCTCCCGACACTGCCCTACATTCCGAGGATGCTCCTCGGCCACAGTACCCACCTCCTCCCTCCCTAGGTCCCAGCCAACTCCGGCTTCAGCTCTTGCTCCTTCGGCTGGCAGCCTCCCTTCAAGCCACCTATCACATGCCAGTACCTCCAGGGACCTCAATGTCTGCTGTCACCTCCCACCTCCCAGCCCTTAGTGTCCCTCTCCTATCACCATCCACTGTCTTGGGAGGCCATCCTTGCTCCCATTCTTGGGCACCTAGCCATGGTCTCCCTTTCTTGGTTTCTCTCACTCTACTGGATGAGTCCATCTGCTAGCAAATGCCTCATGAATGGGAAAGGGGAACAAGAAACTAACATCAAGTGTTCCTGTCTCAAAAACAACACAGCCCTTTCTCTAGGCCCACACACCCACTGTTCTGCTCTCTTCACAACCACATGCCTTAAAACCATATCTACATAACATCCCCTCTTCCTCACCTTCCTTTCTTCCTTCCTCTGGCTCTAGTCTACCAACCCTGCTCTTCTGTTGAAAGTGTTCTATCAATGTCACCAACGAGCTCTATGTTTCCAGTCTCCTTAGACCTCCCAGTGGTCTTGGACAAGACCAGGAGCTCTCTTCTTCAAACACTGCTCCATGCCACCACCACCCAATTTCACGTTCCTCCTCTGCAGGCCCGTCCTCCTGTACTGAATCTCTCGATGCCGGAGCTCTCAAAGGTCAGGCCAAGGCCACCTGCAGCCTGTGCACACACTCTCTCCTCACCCCCAGGTATACAAATGCCCAATGCAGCAAAGCTGGCATTTCCAGGCTGGACGTCCCCACCACCCCATTCCTGCCCTTTTATTGAGAGCTTTCAGCCACGTGAGATCCTCATCAGCCCTAAGCCTTGATTAACCTGCAGCCTTCATCCCAGGATCCCAGTCCAGCAGCTGTAGCTAGAAGCTGCCTCCCACTCCATATCACTCTATCCATTCAATGATGCCTCCAAATCCCTATGCTCTCTCCTCTAGCGCTCTGCCCAAGCCCCCTCCTCTACTGCAGCTGCCTCAGCTAAGCTCCTGTCCCAAACACCCATTTCAGACACACGGCTGGCTTAGTCTTTGGGGCTGCTCTAACAAACCACCACAAATCGGTAGCTTCTAAACAACAGAAACTTACATCCTATAGTTCCCAATGTGGGCAAGTCCAAGATCAAGGACCAGCCGATTAGATGTCTGGAGAGGGTCCTCTTCCTGGTTACCGACAACCCTGGGTTTTCACATGGCAGAGGCCAGCTCCGCTGGGTCTCTTCTATAAAGGCACTAACCCTAGCCATGAGGGTTCTGCCTTCTTGGTCAAGTCACCCTCCAGCCCTTAATACCACCAACTTTGGGGTAGAATTTCAACATATGAATTTGGGGGAGACACATACAATCTATTCATAGCATACAAAATAACCTTTAAAATTTAAACTCGTAGGGTTGGGGAGTTAGCTGAACAGCTTAAAGCACTTGCTTGCAAAGCATCCTGGCATGTTTTTAATTCCCCCCAGTACCCATGTAAAGACACTTGCACAAAGTGGCATGTGCATCTAGTGTTCATTTCTAGCAGCAAGAGACCCCGGCACACTATACTCCCCCTCATCTCTCTTTTCACAAATAAATATTTGCTTAAATCCAAAATCCAGCCTGGGCTACTTCTGTGTGTGGCCTATGTGTTGTTCCCAGCATGCTCCTACTCCCACTCAAGACCTGGCCCGAGCCATCTCTGATTGGCATGCTCTTTCCACTCTTAAATGTCCACTCGCCCATCTTCACGCTTCCTCAGAAAGGAAGGGATATTCAGTGATACCATTTACATTATGTTATTAGTGTCTCAACTCCTCCACAGTTAGCCTGCAAACTCACTGAAAACAGAGACCAGTCCACGAACACTCTGTTTACCACTACAATGACTGACTATAACACACAAGCTAGATGCTCGACAGTGTTTGCTGAATGAATGAACGTGGGGGAAAACACTCTAGGAAAAGCTATTGCCTTATAAAATATACTTATGATTTCTAAAAATGAAACAAAATGACTCAAGAGAACACACCCTCATCACCAGCTGGTAAGTCACACTGGTAGAACGGATGATTTATTTGTATTTACTTTAATTCCTAAAAAGTGATAACTCATTTGCAGAAGGAAAAACGACAAGAAGTTCTGCCTCCCTTTATTCACCTAAACTCAAAATTAATGGCATTTGAACAAAGTCTTTTAATTGCAGAATTAAAAAATTCATGCTCAGTTATCATATTCAATATTTTAAATTCACTATGGCATCTATCATTTGAAAGAGGCACAGAGATAAAATTTACACCTCCACTAATTATCTGCACCAGCCCTTCAGACAGCAGCGGAGACATGTAGAATCCTCACATCCTAATGTCCTTGCTTTACCGCAGGGCCTTCCCAACGCCCAGCAAGTGCTTACGTTTCAACGAGGACTGTCATGTTGCTTGAGTCACAATGGATTTCTAAAGTTCTTTCTTTCTATTTGGTCAAACACTGAACTCTTGGCTCTGATCAGTTCTAAGTGCGCTTCATGTATTCGTATATTCTTTTACTCACACAACCCAGATCCTTTCTTCACTGATGTTTTCCAATCTTTTCTCATTCAGTGTTGTTTAATTTTTTGATTTGGGGGTACCCTGCACTCCTTAGCCATTCCCTCTTATTTGTACATACTGCCTTTTATCTAGTTAATTTTAGAACTGCATGGCTGAGGAAATATAGCTCAGTGGTAAAGCACTGGCCTAGCATGTACAAAAACCCCTGGGTATGACGCCCAGCACCACAAAACAAAACAAATTTCAGAAGATTTTAATCACTGGACAGAAAGAAGGAAGGAAGCCTGTTTCTATTAATTCACCCATATTATGCTCAGATGCACATTCTCCCTCCATGTCCCTGTCAACACCAACCTTTTACAGCTCTGTGGCCTTGACCCAGAATGTTTTCAGAACTCTGGAACAGCAAGACACTCATCTAAGACAATCTAAGTTACCTTCAATTCTTTGTACATGTTCACAATGAAATGATCACTACTGCTTCAAGTATAGTTAACTGTCTATAAAAATACTTTATTTGACAAAATTCAAATAAGTTAATTATAGTTTTCTGAAGACTGCTCATAAACAATCATATCTTAAAGTGAAATATTCTTATCACGAGCTGGTTAATATTAGGGGGTGGGAGAAAGGCCCCACTGATCTGAAACACCACACAATCAACCCAGTGTGTCCCTTGGTTCCTAACCAGATACTTGATTTCTTTCCCCAACAAGTACTCACAGGTTTTTCCATTGATTGTGGAAGTTATTTTGCACAAAAGTCCCTCATTAGACCTGCTGTCAGGCTACAACTCCTGGACGGGCAGGCAGGAGAGGAACTGCATGAAGCTAGATGCAAAATTAAATTCTGCAGTAAAGGAAAAGCAAGTCATCAAATCAATGGATCTACCTAACAAAACCAGAGGGCATTCAATTTCAACTGGCTGAAAGAACAAATTTGATCTTAATTACTATGAAGCCCTTACAACGTTGTGAGGAAGTCACAGCTTAGAAGGATGAGCCTCCTAACTTCTTGATAAATTAGTTTCTCAAGACTAACCTTTCGGATGCCAAAGAAATACATCAGATGCATGGCAGTGAGGAAAATGTCAGTGTTCAAGGGGGTAAGGTAAACGGCTAAGTAATCACTAAAATGACATCCATGCATGCTTAACAATATGCTAAGTCGGAAAAGTAAAGATTAAATTTAAATGCGGAATTTAAAGAAGTACCACCACACACTGGCAAAAGTGGTTCAAGAGTCATGTTGCTCTCTTGCCTTAATTGGTTACTGGTTTTACAGCACTTCCTTCCCACCATTGTATTCTCTTGAGGATATTCCTGTAGAAATAGGAACTGATTTCTGGGGGGAGTCCACACTTCCTTATCTGCCCAATGCATTCAGAAGGAATGTACCACCAACTCCTGGGGACATCAGGACGGATGTGGACAACACGGCAATCACAGCTGGTGATCAATGTGAATGGGAAGGGGTAAAGCTAAGAGGAATGCTTACACAAAAAGTCCTTTGCCGATGACAAACTGTGAGCTGCAAAGGCAGGGCAGTACAGGGAATGTAATGAGCACTGTTAAAGCTCCCTGAAGCTTAACAGCACAAAGAACTTGATTCTACTCCAACTCTGAAGTGTAAGAACTCTCGCATCCAAACTGGTTACAAAAACCCAAGGAAGTAGTAATATCTGAATTACCGAGAGTATTTTACCTCCATTTTATAAAATTGGTATTTTGATTAAATGTGCTTCACTGTAATGAGTTTCACAAAGAGAAACTAAAAGTGTCAACTGAATACTTCGCCTACCTCCTCCTCAAAAAAATAAAAATCTTCCAAAGATTTTTTTAATGTGGTAAATTAGATAAATTCGCTGCTTCCTAGTTTTTTTTTTTAAATTGTCATTCATCTGGAAGGTTCTCACTTTAACAACGCTAACTTCTTCCTGCCACTTACAGTTATAGATATCGTACTGTCTGTTGGATTTTTCAGGAAAAAAATGAAATTGAAGCAGATTCTTTAACAGGGGGAATTTTCATTTTCCATATTAATAGTTCATTATAATCAAATAGTTTCATGAAGTTTTGATCCTAAGGCTGGAAGAACAAAAACACCCTTTAAAAATGCATCTCCAGAGACACAGCCCAGAAAAAGATCTTTCTATTATGTTACAGTATTCTGTGTTTCCCTTCTCTCCACAAAGTGTCAATCAAGACTAATGACTCCAAGCCCACAGAGTTAATAAAGCAGAATTAAGACATATGTTATTGGTAAACTCAGATTTGCACAATTTTCAAGCTCCCTGACTTAATTGGTACCAGGATGTGGGGTTTGTTGCTGCTAGAACCCTGATCTTGTGGCTTTGGGCTTTTGGAAGTGATCTGCAGGAGGAATGTGGAAGAATTTGAAACCTCGTCATGAGAGATGCCTTACAGCGCTGTGAGTACAGCTTGATGGACCATTCTGGTCAGAGTTAAAAGACCTGAATGTAATGAGAACTATGGACTGTGAGGTTTGGTTTACGAGGGTGAGAAAGAACTTTGTCAGGACTGTGCCAGAAGCAGTTTGTGTGACAGGCTTGCTGTGTTCAGCTTGCCTGTGTCCTGGGAACCTGTGCAGGGTTGCTTTACGTAAAGATGGACTCGTGTGAGCAGCTGGAGATGGCACAGAAAGAAAAAGAGATCTTTGGGCCAAAACTTCTGCCATTCAGCTGAGAAATTACACCACTGAGACTGGGCCAGCTGGTCTGCATTGGAACAACAGGAAGAATGTGGATTCTTTGAAGTAAGGAGCCTGAATGCTTTGTTCCCTCCTGGATTAATAAGTTGGTAGCCCACCTGGTTCTGTGGAATATAACAAATGCAAGAAGAGAAGGCCATTGGACTTGTAACACAGTTTTGTTTTTGAAAAGTGGCCATCGGCAATGTGAAGCAGATGTATTAGATTGCCTGTATCGAGGCTGATGGAGCCATAAGGATGAACTGTGGGTTGCAATGGAGACCCAATGAATTCCAGGACTATGGATGGCTGCCAAGGCGAGCTGCCAGCACTGGATGAAGTTTTCCCAGACTGTGAGTAGCCAAGTTGGAGGGGTGGAACTGAATCTCCAAGAGACTTGTTATTGGTTAGAATCATTGAACTTGGAGTTAGAGATTGCTGGTGCCCCGCTTGTTTTAAATCTTGTATTGGTTCAATCTGTTTTTGCTGTGCCTCATGTTATCTTTTGCAGTGTGAATGTTCTGTGCCATTATGGGTTTATTTTTGGTATTATGGCTCAGTTGAAAGCTGTGGAGACTTAAGAGTTGAGCTGAACACATTGTATTTACATCATGTATGATTATTAGTTTGTGGAGGCCGGGGCGGACTGTCATGGTTTGATCCAGGTGTCCCCTGCAAACAAATGAATGTGTTCTGATTGATCAATCGATCCTCATCTGATGGCAGTTTGGGTTTTACAAACTTGCTGGAGCTGTGTTGTTGGGGGCAGGCTTATGGGGTTATAAGCCAGCTTCCCCTTACTAGTGTTTGGCACACCTTCCTACCACTGTTTGCAGTGCTGTGGTGGAGGTGATGTCCACCCCTCTGCTCATGCTATTGTTTTCCCTGCCAGGATGGAGTCTCCCCTCAAGCCCATAAGCCTAATAAACCCATTCTTCCACAAGCCACTTTGGCTTGGGTTCTTTCTGCACAGCAACAGAGTAAGTTGACTACAACAGTCACCTTGGGCTGTTGTAGCTATGGTGGTATGAATGTAAAATGTCCCCCATAGCCTCATGTGTATGTGATTTAGTGTTCTACTTAATCCCCAGCTGGTAGAGCCTTTTGGGAGCCAGGGCCTTGCTGGGGTTTATAGTCCGGCCTCACTTGCCCCGGGAAAACTAGCTAACTTTCCCTCCTTCCTCCCTGCTAATGAGATGATGCAACAGTGGCTCTCTCCTCTTGCCATGCTTATTCCCACCATGCTAAAGACTTCCCCTCAAGACTGTATGCTGGAAAAAAAACCTTTTCCTTCCATAAATTGTTTGACCCAGCAATGAGAAGATTAACTGTTATAGTCACTAAGTACCAAATCCATTTCTCACTGTTCTAGAGCTTGCAAGTTCAAGATCAAGGTGTTCTAGCATGCGGTCTGCTCCAGGTTTGCGAACTGCCATCTTTTTCAATCCTCAAATGGTGGAGACCAAACACTCTCTAGAGTCTCTTTATAAGGGCACTAATCCAATTTGTGAGTGTCCTGAGAGTTATACCATTATGGCCTAATCACCTCCAAAGGCCACCACATTAGGATTGGGCTTTCAACCTATGAATGTTGGGGAAACAGAAACAGGCCATTGCACTCCCTGTGAAGAAATGTTAACCTACGTCATCCGTGCATAGCTTTCTGTTTAACACTAGTCACGGGTGACCACTCCACAAGCTTATTATCTGTCAGGAATTACTGCATCTAAGCTGCAGTCCACTCCACTGCAAAATAAGATGATCGACATTTCAGGGAAGCTGAATTCCTGCACAGCAGAAAGAACCCTGGCATGTTTTGGAATTGTCACTCTGCATGTGTGACATCACAGAAGTTACATCAAAAGGGGTAGACTTAGACACTGTGGTGACAGAAACCTGAGACATCATTAAGGTTACTGCAAAATACCAAGCATGATGCAAGGCTGAATAACAAGCATAACACAGAGAACTTTTTATAAGCACCTGTATATGCTGTCTGATTAATAAAGATCAGGAAGTGTAAAGTATTAATGACACAAAGTAGTTGTCATCATCATGAGTCTTCCTAATGAAAAGACCTCAAGGTGGTTTTGACATTTAAAGGAGGGTCTGTATCAATTACTTTCCCAATTACTATGGCAAAAAAAAAAAAAAAAAAAAAAAAAAAATCCCTGACAGAAGCAACTTAAAGGGGGAAGGAGTCATCAGGGCATGTAGCCCACCCTGGTGGAAAAGAGATGGCAGCTGGACTGGCCCATCCATGGAACCACCAGCTTACAGCTTACATCTTAGCAGACTAGGAAGCAGAGAAAGGGCAGGTGCTGTTCAGCTCACTTTCTCCTTCTGTCCTCCAGTTCAGTTCACGCTAACGAGGTAATACCACCCACATGAAGGCTAGTCCTACCTTCTCGGTGAACCCTCTGTGGAAACACCCTAACAAACACACTCAAGAGGTGCCTTGCTAATGCTTAAGACAATGAAGTTGACAACAGACATTTACATCCCAGTCCTGTCTATACCTGGAATTCTAAGTAATCCCTAAAGGTGATACTTATCTACATTTCCTGATGCTACAGCTTGGTCATTGTTTCACAGAGGTGAGGAAAGAAAAAGTTACACAAACCCAATTACCACCTTGTGTTTTAAATTAAGTCTTTTTGACAGTGTGTGTATGTGTAGTGGTACACACCTTGTGCAGAAACCAGAGGACAATGTTGTGTCCCCCTCTACTGCTCATCCCTTGACATAAAGTCTCTCACTAAACCTGGACATGCAGCTTTCCTCAGACCGGCTGACTAGCACTAGCAAGCCCCAGAGATGGTCCATTCTCTACTCCCCACAGGACTAGGGTTATAGAAATGGGGAATCCAACTCAGGGTGAATCAGGCCTTCATGCCAGCAGAGCAAGCGCTTTGACCTGCTGAGCCATCTCCATAGTCCTTAAGTTTTAAAATCTTAAAAGTTTTTTTTAAAAAAACTGCATTTTAATCATCTCTATACATTTCTGCTACATCTCAGGCAATCCAAACATTTACTTCTCTGTGGGCCAAGAAGCCTTGAAGCCAGGTGTGGTGGCGCACACCTTTAATCCCAGCACTCGGGAGGCAGAAGTAGGAGGATTGCCGTGAGTTCAAGGCCACCCTGAGACTACATAGTGATTTCCAGGTCAGCCTGGACTAGAGCAAGACAGCGTACACACAGGCATCATTATTTAGACTTAAAGCCCATCTTTACATGTATTATGATGGTAATAACAGTAAATGCCTTTTAAAAACCACTTACTACTTTCTACAATTTTTATGGTACATCAAATTACAACCTACTCTTATGAAAGAAAATGTCTACCTTCTAACACAGCTACATATAGGAAATGAATAACTGATGAATGAGGGCAAGGAGCTTTGCAAACCTAGAGGTATCATATGATGATAAAAAATAATGCCATCAGACAACCACTCCTCAGAAACTCAGCAGCTATTCAATAAAAAACAATCAGCGAAGTTGGACAAACGCCGGTGTGTAATTCCTGCTGGAAAGCTCCTCTGAAAGGTATTCTTTCTGCCTTCGACAAAAGGCAATAAATGTCTTGAACAAATAAAATCAGTCACCTCAGAGGTTCTGGAACACTGGGCAGTGCAAGGAAGGGGTGCCTCCAGCTTCTAGGTCACTGTCACACATATGCCTGGGGCTGTGGTGACTGAAGAGGGCCCAGGTCCCTCTGTGAGAGCTACTCACTCAGGACACTCTGCTGGTCCATCCATCGGTTTCTTTAACAACCAGCCTGAGCATGACAAACATCTCCTATGAATTCCTCCCTATCAGAGCTCAGCACAAGGACTAATATTTCACTGTCCTGACTTGGTGACATATTGACTGTAGCAGTCATACATCTCAATGTAGATCTTTAACGTATCGACCCTTGCGCTTTCAGTGTTTTTATACGGGACACTGAACTGTACTGTGAAAAATTATTTTTGCATGGACCTCGAAACAACTTATCATTTCCCTTCCTCCTTCCCATCAAAAGCTTACAAAATCAAAACCAGGATGACAAAACATTTCTAAAATATGTTATCCCATCCTTCACATAATTCACCACTACCAGCTACAAAGCTGGGGCTCAGAAGGCACGTTTATGTTCTGATTTCTCTCTTCCTACTCCACTAACACCAGGGGTGAAGTTAAATTGACTATCTGACTATTAAATCCCCTTAATCACGGAACTGTATTTTATACCCTGAAAACCCTAAGTGCTTTGTAGTTGTGCCTACCCTCATTCCTCAATCCCTTCTCTTCTTTTCCACTCAAACGCAGAGGACATGCCCTTAAGCAGTTTGAAAAGAAACTTATGGGGCTGACTTAACATGATTATGGCCCAAGAACATTAGTAAAAATACTAAATTAGACTAAATGTATACTTGGAATTCTTCACGAGAAAAGGCCAGAGGAACAGCCTACCAGGAAAGAGTCAACGAAGAAGAAAAATCTTACATCAATGCCCTGAACTTGGTTTCTTCTTTCCCACTTGGATGACCTTAATTTGTGTTCCTTCCAACAGAGCCAGTCTGCTCCTTCTCAGACAAGAATACAGGGTCGAACATTATGAAAAATCAGCAATCAGCATATGCAACCCAACTGGCCTCTTTCTGATATTATCTATTCCTGAGGGAATTAAAGGAAAAGCAAAGCTGTAACTGACCTATCTCCTACATCTTCTCTGAGGGGATTCTCATTGGGGCTGAGATGGACAACAAATTCTAAGAAGCAACTGCTCTGGTCTGAATCTGGAATGTTTCCACAGGCTCATGGGTCCCCAGCTTGTGAGGCTATTTTGAAAGGTCTAAAGCTTTCAGGGGGTGGGGGGACCTCACTAACAGTAGTAGGTCATGAGGAGCGGGCCTTTTGTTTGGTTGGTTGTTTTCCGAGGTAGGGTCTCACTCTAGCTCAGGCTGACCTGGAATTCACTCTGTAGTCTCAGGTTCGTCTTGAACTCTTGGTGATCCTCTTACCTCTGCCTCCCAAGTGCTCGGATTAAAGGAGTGTGCCACCAAGCCCAGCTTTAGGAGAGGGCCTTGAAAGGTGAGCCCATCCATGGAGCTGCAGAGGTCTGTTTCCTGCTCTGACAGCCACTTTCACACTCCCATTGCCATGAAGGACTGAAATCCCTCTTGAACTAGAAGCCAAAATAAGCCTCTCCACCCTTAAGTCATTTCTGCTAATTTGGTCACAGCAAACGTAACTGGGCAAGATAAAATATGGAGACAGCCAAGCCAAGACTACAGAGACCCAGGAAACAGGAAGAGGGATTGTACCAACCACCTCAAGATCTCCAGCTCAGTTTGCTTCCAGCTTTCCAGAGAGGAACTTGACTCATGTCCTCACATCAGGCTGAAATGAAGACAACCTGATTCTCATCAGCAAAGCTGTGAGCACTGCATGGTGAGCTAACTCAGCTTCCCCGAAGTGAAGAAATATTACCACGAGATTCCTCTGGCTCATCCTGCCAAGATCTGTGCCTCCAGACACCCTCCACAGGCTACCAAGGGAGCCCACCCAGCTATGCCACTAAGAATGGCTCTGAGCTTACCGTAAGGGTATTTGGTGTCCAGCTTACTCTGGGCTGTCCTCCTCCAAGGCAACAGATCATCACTGCACCCGTTGGGCATCCCATTGTACCCGATGCCAACAATCTTGTTTTCTGCGTTAACGATGCAGGCTCCGACCTACAGAGAAACGTTGCCCAAAGGTTAATGGCAATGACGGGTGTTCCACCCCTGGGGAGCTACAGAGAGGCTACACAGAGGGAACCCTGCAGAGGCCATGTTACGCTGGGGGAACATTCTACAAAACTCGTTTACCTGGGAACTTGGATCTTTGCTTCTCTGTGCTGACAAGAAGGCCACTGCCATGAAATACTCGGGCCATTCCAGGTAGTCATCCCGTTTCTTGCAGGACACATCACTCATCTTGGGGCTAAAAGAAAAATACCACAGAACATGGAGAAAAGCAACTGGATCAACCCATTTTCCAATTCAAAGCAACTCCACTAAACTCTGGGTCTCTAGACACAGGTAACTTGAGCCTGGACTGTCAGTCAGAAATCAGAAAACACAGACCCTAGACAGTCTCTGGTCTTAAGAAAAAGAAGAAATTTGCTAGCTCAGAAGCCAGGACTTGGCACAAATAACTTCACATTTCCAAATATTTCATTTATTGCCTGCTTTTCCATAGGATTTGTTACTATATAAAGTCCACAAATTGTCTCTCCTTTACTTCCCTCCCTTATAAACGGGAGCACAGAAGGAAGTGGGAACAGAAAAGAAACATGTATAATATCAAACGGATTCCAGACGCTTTAAATTTACACGTATTGTCACTCCTAGCTAAAACTGGCAGTCAGTCCCGTCTCTCACAGACTTCCAGAACTTGCCCTCTGATCACACATGCCCAGTGGATTCTCAAAACACCTGAAGCCAGCTCGATTCCTGTGTTAACCAGATACTGTGGCCCTCCTTCATTTTGCCCCTAAGTTTCTTCAAAAGAAACAATTCTGAAGACAATCAAATGAGAAACCAGAGGCAAGAGCTCATACTAAGGCCAGGTTCTGTAACCTGGACTTGACTGAGGGCTGGCTTCAGCCAAGTGTCCTTTCAAAGGAATGAGCCATGGCGAGGAAGGAGGTCACCCAGAAATCTTAGGAGCCCAGAGCTCTGGTCTCAAGAACTTTCCAGAAGTTCCACTTTGGTCTGTCGACTTAATACAAGCTTAGGCTGCTATGGAGGCAGCAGGAAGCACAATTGGCCAAGTTCTGATGGGCCCTGTCCCATCATTCGGGGCCAGCTTCTGGGGGGCTGCAAGGTGCTGGGTGGGGGGCACATATGCACGGGTCGCCGGCCCGGGGCGCGAGCTGCAGAACCGGGAGGGAACCGAGCCCGGGCTGAAGTAGTGCCAAGCCTCCACTCGGACCCACGGCGCCCACCACCCCTCACCCCGTTCGCCCACGTGCGCCACGTGGAGGAGGGCTCGCCGCGCGGGGCCTCCGGGAGAGACGCCTCGGGCCCCGGCGGCGCCGTACCCGCTGGCTGGCCCCGCCCGTCCGGTGCCGGTGCCGGTCCGCGGGGCCACAAGCCGTGCTCGTCCCCGCCGCCGCCGCTGTCGCCGCCGCCGCGCGCCCCGGGGAAGGGATCCAGAGAGGGGCGGAGTCTGTGCGGCCGGAAGGTGGCGGCGGGCCGGGCGGGCGCGCGCTGGAGGGCGGGGCGGGGCGGGCGCGCGCTGGTGGGGAAGAGGGGCAGGGCGGGCGCGCGCTGGTGGGGAAGAGGGGCAGGGCGGGCGCGCG
>PVHP010029933.1:0-22055 GCA_004024765.1 Zapus hudsonius
CTCTCTCTCTCTCTCTCTCTCTCTGCTTGAAAATGAATAAATAAAATTAAAAAAAAAACCAACAAAGAAAAAAACAACAACAAAAAAGTTAGTATCCAGGGGCTGGAGAGATGGCTCAGCGGTTAAGGCACTTGCCTCCAGTGCCTAAGGTCCCGGGTTCAACTCCCCAGTACCCACATATGCCAGGCCCACAAGGTGGTGGCCCGGGTGCGCTCTCGCGCTCTCTCTCTCTCTCTCTCTCTCTCTCTCTCTCTCTCTCTCTCTCTCTCTCTCTCCGAAAATGAATAAAATATTTTTTAAAAAAGTTAGTATCCAATGTAAATATCAAGTTATGTTTAAACATTTTAAGCTTTTTTTATTATTATTATTATTATTATTATTATTATTATTATTATATTATCATTTTGGTTTTTCAAGGTAGGGTCTCCCTCTAGTCCAGGCTGACCTGGAATTCACTGTGTAGTTTCAGGGTGGCCTTGAACTCACAGCAATCCTCCTACCTCTGCCTCCCGAGTGCTGGGATTAAAGGCATGCGCCACCACGCCTGGCTACATTTTAAGCTTTTAAAGTGTCAACTAATAAGGAATTTTCAGTGAAAATTTAACAATTCAACTCACCAATTCCTGTGATCTCTTTTTTGATCAGCTGCAACTCCATATGTTGTATTTTTATTCTTACTAATAAAAAGTAAATCTTTCCAACAATCACATCCTTCAAGTGATACCTATTGGGAAAGAGTATGTATCACTTACTGTCAGTTTCAAAATACATAACAAGAGTATGACAGGCCATGACGGGTTTTAATAGATATCTTTAGGATAATAACTATTTTAAAAGGCCATTATGACTATTCATAGTGTTTTATATCCCTTTTAGCAAACAGAATTAACCAGTTAATTATGTAAATATGGACTCAAACTCTTACTTGACCATTAAATATATCAAAGGGAATAATTAGCCCATATAATTGCTGTCCTACTTTTTAGCCTTCTCTCAGGATTAGATTTCAAAATAACATCCTAGAAATTGATTAACACAATTATGCAGGTCAGAATCGGCTTCAGTGATATGCTTTTTGGTCCCAAACTTAGTGATAATTCTATCAACAAGTCAGCAATATAATTTAAGACTCTGACGGCACATGTATCAACATCTCAGTGATATAAATGTGGGAATGAAAACTAATAAGAAATCACTTAACAGAAAGTCAGGCATGGCAAAACACACCTTTAATCTCAACACTCACAAGGCTGAGGTAGAAGAATTGCCATGAGTTCAAAGCCTACCTGAACAACAAAGTGAGATCCTGCCCCAAGAAACAAACAAACAGGGGCTGAGAGATGGTCTAGTGGCTAAAAGTGCTTGTTTGCAAAGCCTGACCACCCAGGTTTGATTTCCTAGTACCCACATAAAGCCAGATGCACAAAGTGGTTTATGCATCTGGATTTTATAGCCCTGGTGTATCCATTCTCTCCATCCTCCCCTCTTGCAAATAAATAAATATTTTAAAAAATCATGGGCTGGAGAGATGGCTCAGTGGTTAAGGTGTTTACCTGCGAAGCAGAAGGACCTGAGTTCGATTCCCCAGGACCCACATAAAGCCAGATGCACAAGGTGGTCCATGTGCCTGAAGTTCGTTTGCAGTGTCTGGAGGCCCTGGCACGTCCATATCCTCTATTTGCCTCTTTCTCTCTCTCTCTCAAAATTTTTTTTTTAATCACTTAATAAAAAAATGTGTAGAGCCGGGCGTGGTAGCACAGGCCTTTAATCCCAGCACTCGGGAGGCAGAGGTAGGAGGATCACCGTGAAATGTGTAGAAAAGGGACAAAACAGCAAAACCATTTCTTCAACAAATAAACCTGAATGAAAAAAATGGGTGGGACCTATAAAATTAAAGTTTAAAAAGTCAAAAATCAAGTGTAATACATTAGAAAATGTCCTTGTTTGAACACCAATTTCAACAAGCTATATGAAAAAAAAACACAATTAGAGGTATATGAATACTGACTAGATAGATATATGATGATATTAAAGAGTTAACAAGACAGGTGTGGTGGCACAAGCCTTTAGTCCCAGCACTCGGGAGGCAGAGGTAGGAGGATCGCTGTGAGTTTGAGGCCACCCTAAGACTACAGAGTGAGTTCCAGGTCAGCCTGGGCTAGAGTGAGACCCTACCTCGAAAACAAAACAAAACAAAAAAGTGTGTGTTGGGTGCTAGAGAGGAGAGATGGTTCAATGGTTAAGGCACTTGCTTGCCCAGTGACCCAGGTTCGACTGTCCAGTACCCATGTAAAGCCAGATGCACTGTGGCCTATGAATCTATAGTTCATTTGCAGTGCCTAGAGGTCCTGGCTCAACACCCATTCTCTCTCTCTGCTTGCAAATAAATTTTTAAAAAGCTATCAACACTATAAAAAAGAGTTATTAACAGCTGGGCATGGTGGCACATGCTCTTAATCCCAGCACTCGGGAGGCGGGGGTAGTAGGATTGCAGAGTTCGAGGCCCTCCTGAGACTACTACATAATGAATTCCATGTCAGCCTGGGCTAGAGGATGGGTATGCTAGGGCCTCCAGCCACTGCAAAGGAACTCCAAAACACCCTTTGTGCATCCAGCTTTATGTGGGAATGGGGAACTCAGGCTAGCAGGTTTGCAAGTAAATACCTTTAACCACTGAACCACTTTCCTACCCCACAACCTTCAATTTTCAATAATAAAAATGTATTGCTTAAGTAGGAAAAAAGGAATTTTGATTACTTTTAAGAAGATGGCCAGGATAAAGTAAGGCCACTAATAAATTTTTAAGGGCATACTGGGAAAGACTGCCTTCTGAGATGATGAAATTCTACACATAACGTGATCAATCTGACTCATCAGAAATAGAATAGGAAAGACACCTGCCCTAGGTTGGAAACTAAACCAAACTCCTGTTAACATTGGATTGTTAATTCTAACCTTATATTGATCAATTTACAAGTAAGGGTTTATTCTTAAAATTTCCCTGATTATCCCTAAAAAGTATTGCTATGGTGTGAATCTGAAATGAGCCCCACTGTCCCCAGTTTGTGGGCTATTTTGGAAACTGAGGGCCTTTAGGAGGTTTGGGAGGTAGGTCTTGAGAGGTGGGGCTTTATACCCAAGGCTGGTTTTTAGCATTCATTCTGCACTTCCTGGTCTGTGCATGTTCCTGCTGCTGGGGAGCCGCAGGGCCCTCCTGCCAGGATTGCCTGAAACCTCTCTGAACCTGTGAGCCAAATTAACCCTTTCCTACTTTAGGCTGTTTCTGTCAGGTACTTTGCACAAGTAACCAATGCAGGTTCTTACTTTGATTTGTTATATTCAAACTCTATATGTAGACAATCTTCAATGCCTACTTCCATCTTGATAGAGTTGTTAACGTCAGGGTAGGTGGCAAGCTGGTGGACAATAAGATCATACTCTTTCACCATGTCTGTCAGTCTTCTCACAATTGTCACCTTGAGGAAATACCTACCAAGTTAATAGAGAGAATGAAATTAATCACCTATGAAAATGTGCTTCACATGAGCATATATATTAACTCAGTTTTTCCCTTGTTGGTACTCCTTTGCATCAACTTACTTCATTTATGTATTATAAAGGAATGTTAATTTTGGGGTTTTGTTTATTCTTTCTTTCACTGCTGAAGAGTGAATCCAGGGCTACATGTAATCCAGGGCGAATGGATCTAGAGTGAGACCCTACCTCAAAAACAAAATGAAGCAAAAAGTGATACTAATCCTGAGAGATTCCTTGTCCAAGATTACAGCATTCAAGTTTTCCAGATTCCCAGTGGAGTTTCCTTTCCCTTCACTTCACTACTAAGCCCAACATAAGAAAATAACACACAATACAATTTTAAGAAAAACACTTTTCAGGCCAGGTGTGGTGGTTCACATCTTTAATCCCACAGCACTCAAGAGGCTGAAGCAGGAGGATCATGGTGAGTTCAAGGCCAGCCTGGGCTACAGAGTAAGGAACAGGTCAGCCTAGACTAGAGTGAGCCCATGCCTCCTCAAACAAACAAACAAACTCAGAAAAAATACTTTTCAGATGAGTTTGGAGGGCTACCATCAGGCTTCTTGCAATCTCTATTTCACTGTTGGCTAGTTACGGTGCTGGTGTTTGGCACTGATACTGTCAAACCCAGGTCCAAATGGACAGCACAAAGTTAAACAGAAAAAGCAGGATCTTGGCCCAGATACATCCAGATTAAAATATTTAATTACTAGGAGTCTCTGAGGTGCCATGGCTTCCTGCCCAATGATTATTGGAGGGAAAGGAAACTCCACTGGGAATCTAGAAAACTTGGATGCTGTAATCTTGGACAAGGCAATCTCTTGGGATTAGTATCACTTCGTTTTGAGGCAGGGTCTCACTCCAGCCCAGGTTGACCTGGAACTCACTCACTCTCCTGAGTGCTGTGATTGTAGGTGCACAGCTTGGCTTGAGTATCACTTCTTAAGCACATAGTGAATGAGATTCTTTACAATATAAATGGATCTAGAAAGTAAAGTCAGTTTACACAACAAATGAAGTAACTAAGTAGTAACTCATAGAAATGAGCAGTATTAGAATGACCTCATTACTTCAGATACTTATTAGCCAAATGAAACAAAATATATAGCAGAATATTTGAAATTTTAAAGTCTTCTAGTCCAGAATTATAATTACAAGTTCCAACAGTCATAGCAGTAGCCATTAGTTTCTGGTTTTGACTCTGCTTAAGTTTCTAACATACATTCGTACCTCAAGCGGACATTGGCACCGATGTATGATTCATATGGCTTTTCAACTTGCATAAATTCAAAATCATAACTTCGGCTCTGAGTCAGTTCTCCAGGTAAGGCTAGTTCTTTTACTAGGTTTACAAATTCGTGAGTATTACTCTTGTCATTGAAAAGTTCTAAGAAATTTAAAACAGCAAAAACATCAGTTATGTTTAATATTCATTTCAATAAAACCCAAACTTCTCTCAAAGCAATTAATTTTACCAAAAGAATTAGATGGACTTGTTTCTATTTTAATAAACTAGAGTTATGATCAGAATTTTATTATTTTCATTATGTTCAACTTAGACATAAATCCAAGAAAGCATAACACAATGAAAATTTCTACTAGACATGAGTTCATTCCTTTGATGAAGTTAGTCCTCTCCCAGTATGAAGCTGTTTGACACATTCCAGTGACACCATGAACTTCTTCCCTTTAAAACATTATTCTGTTCTGCTGCTTTGTTTGACAAATATGTCACCTTGATAAAGCTATAATGCACAAAGTAAAACCAACCATCAGTTAATTACTGTAACTTGCCCCACAAGTTCAATCTCACCCAGAACAGGATGTCAATAGTCACCATTCCAATTTGATACTTTCAAAACTTAGCTAGATTTTAACACAGCTAAGGAGGGAACATGAAGACATACTTTCTTTTCTGAATCTTCAGTATTAAAGATTCATATACAATTCAACTCTTCAAATCAAAAATCAAAAATATCTCTGAAATACATGTATAGAAATGTACACAATTCAATTTAAATAAAAATAAGTCACTCCTTTCCTTTTCATGGACTTTTCTGTTCACAGCACACACTAGCTCAGGAGATGAATGGCATGGCTAATTAGAAAATGAAAGATGGTGGTGAAGCAGGTGATTGTGAGTAAGGCTGGTGAAAATGTTGGCAGAGTCAATTTTATTATTTTTCAAGGCTGGTAGTTTTACATAACTCCTTTCATTTTCAGTAATAGAATCTAAAAACAAAGCCAGAATAAGTCAAATATCACTTAGTATAATCAAATACACGATGATTTAAATATATTATGTTTTCTCTTATACTATGCAAAATCAATTCCTTCCTTCCATAAAACTAAGGTCCAATTCAGTTAGTTAACTGCCAAATCCAACCCTCTTCAGTTAAAAGGAAAAAAGTAATACTATTTTAGAACTCACCAATTTGACCTACAAATTCAATTCTAATTCCTTGGTGCTCTAGCCTCTTTCCAGGTTGCTTAAAGGCTAGGTTTACCTGCCAAAACATGAAATTATAAGAGATGTTAACAGTCCTTTGAGTGGGCCTACCAGAGTCCTTCCAGATGAATGCAGTCTGTAAGTTTTCAGGTGTTCACTTATGGAGGAGGAAATGCCACCACGCACCTACATCAGGATGACTTTATAGCACCATAGAAGGTGTAACTGATTCACACACAATCACTAATTAACCTACTACTTTCACATACATGTAAAGTAAAATACATGTAAAGCTTTATTAAGAAGGAGTCCCTCATCATAGCTGGAGAAGTATAAAATGCCTCAAAAAAAAAAAAAGAGAAAATCACCTATGAATATGTTTTATGGTCAAAGAATGAAACAACTTTACAACCAATATCCCAGTATTATTTCAATGTAAAGTAATTATTAACTCCAAGAAATGACCTACAAGATAAAAAAAAATTTTTTTTTGAGGTAAGATCAGTTCAAGCTGACCTGAAACTCACTCTGTCGTCCCAGGCTTGCCTCAAACTCGAAGTTATCCTACCTCTGCCTCTTGAGTGCTGGGATTAAAGGTGTGCACCACCACACCTGGCTTATTTTCAGTTTTTTTATAAATAATAGCAACAACAAAAAAACTGCTATAACTCCTAACAAAAAAAAATACTTATTAAGCCGGCTCACACTTGTTAACAGGAGGATTGCAAATTGGAAACCAGCAAGAAATATATAGTGTGAGTTTCAGGCAAGCCTGAGCTATAATGTGAGGCCCTACCTCAAAAATCCAAACTGAAATTAAAATATATAAAAATAAAAGCACCCGGCATGGTGGTGTATAGCTTTAATTCCAGTACTAGGGAGGCTGAAGTAGGAGGATTGCTGTGAGTTCGAGGCCAGCCTGAGACTACACAGCTACCTAGTGAATTCCAGGGGTCAGCATGGGCTAGAGCAAGACCCTACTTCAAAAAAAAAAAAACACTAAATAAGCAAATAAGTGTAAATAAATAAGTGATGACAATTATCCTACCAAAAAAAAAATACTGTCTTAAGTTTTGAATTAATTTTAGGTATGATTTATCTGTTTTTTTTTGTTTTTTGTTTTTTGTTTTTGCCATGCTGGTTCATGCTAAACAAGCATTCTTACTGAGCTACACCCCAGCTCTATCTTGCTTTGGCAATAAATACATAATCTCAAAATCCTTAAATTCATATATCTGCCAAATGGAGATCTTAAACTTATAAATTTCAATTTGAAAAAATCTACATAGTACACATATATCAAAACTAAAATTCCCAATGTTTAAGAATTAGCTAATTGAAGCCGGGCGTGGTGGCGCACGCCTTTAATCCCAGCACTCGGGAGGCAGAGGTAGGAGGATCGCCGTGAGTTCGAGGCTACCCTGAGACTACAGAGTGAATTCCAGGTCAGCCTGGACTAGAGCGAGACCCTACCTCGAAAAACCAAAAAAAAAAAAAAAAAAAAAAGAATTAGCTAATTGTCGGGAGTGGTGGCACATGCCATTAATCCCAGCACTCGGGAGGCAGAGGTAGGATCACCGTGAGTTCAAGGCCAGCCTGAGACTACACAGTGAATTCCAGGTCAGCCTGGGCTAGAGCAAGACCCTACCTCAAAAAAACAAACAAACAAAAAAAGACTTCTTTTTTAAAAAATATTTTGTTTATTTGCAAGCAGAGAGATACAGAGAGAGAGAGAGAGAGAGAGAGAGAGAGAAGGCCTCTAGCCACTTTGTTCATCTGGCTTATGTGGGTCCTGGGGAATTGAACCTGGGTCCTTAGGCTCGAGACATGCTCCTATACCGCTGAGCCATCTCTCCAGCCCAAAAAAAGACTTAATGAATGGAAAATGCGCATGATATGTTACATGAAGGAAGCATGGCCAACTTGTATTCAAGTATGTCAATATATTTTGAAACTACAAAATAATTCTTAAAACCAGTTGCTTCTGGAATGAATATTAGTAATTGTGTTTACTTTCAAGCTTTTTTTGTCCTTTTTCAAACATTTATTTCTTTTATTTACAGTTTGTGTTCAATGCAAATCAATTCTGACATGAGAAGTGACTAGAAGTCAAAGCACACACAATCCAAGTAGATATACAGCGCCATCTAAAGCAAAGGGCTAGGGATGGCTGTGTGTATGTGTCACTTCTCATAATCAAGAGTAAGTTGGTTGGGTGTGTGGTGGCCGCTTTTAGTCCCAGCACTCTGGAGGCAGAGGTAGGAAGATCACTGTGAGTTCAAGGTCGCGCTGAGACTACAGAGTTAATTCCAGGTCAGCCTGGGCTAGAGTTGACTGACTCCTGGGTCAGAAATGGGAGAGAGCTAAGCAGCAGACCTACTTGGAAAAAAAAAAGTTGGATCATGTTCCATCACCTCTAAAACTTAATATGCATATTCCTAGAAAATTGACATAATTATCTGAATCACGAGACTTACGATCTTGTTTATATTTCCATTCTGTTAGTTATCCCGGTAATGTACTGTATAGCACTTTTCCTCATGTCCAGGATCCAAGCTCATACATTAGGGTTATGACGACACTTTAGTCTTATTTTCATTTATTTGTTTTTTCCGAGGTAGGGTCTAGCCCAGGCTGACCTGTTATTCACTATTGTAGTCCCAGGCTAGCCTAGAACTCACAGTGATCCTTCTACCTCAGGTTCCCAAGTGCTGGCATGCAACACCATGCCTGGCTCTAGAACATTTTTCCACCAGGTCTCACTCTCTAACCCTGGCTGGCCTGTCACTTATTATATAAAACAGAGACCAAGGTGGCCTTGAACTCTTGCCTCTACCTCCCCAGAATTGGTTTTGCAGGCTAGTGCTTTCATACTTGGCTTAGCCCACTTCCTCTCTTGACTTTGATGTTGTCAAGAAATATAGGTCCTTAATTTAGCTGTGTCTGATGTTTTCCTAGAATTAGATTTTGCATTTTGTTGTTCTTTTTTGTTTTGTTTCCAAGGTAGAGTTTCTAGCTCAAGCTGACCTAGAATTCACTCTGTAGTACCAGGCTGGTCTTGAACTTGGCCGTGTCCCCTCCTACCTCTGCCTCCTGGGATCAAAGGCATGCACCACCACGCCTGGCAAGATTGTGCGTTTTTAACAAGAACACTACAAAACGAAGCTATGTTTTTCTCAGTATATCATATTAGGAAGTATATGATGTCCTTTGTTCTGCTTATTTGAGACAGGGTCTCATGTAGCCTAAGCTGACCCTGAACTCCCTATGTAGCCCAGAACAACCTTGAACTCCTGTCTCTACCAGGTATTCCAGGTATTGGCATTACAGACATGCACCACCGCACCCGGCTAATGATCACTTAAGTAAGGGCATCCATCTAGTTTTTCCTATTTAAAAGTGCCAATTTCCCTTTGTCATTATTAATAAGCAATTTGTACAGAGATAAGTGACACTTTATGCTTAAAAGGTCTTAGAAACAACGTAGGGAAACAAGTCTATTTACAAAACACATACACACACACATATCTAATAACCAGTTTCAAAGCTCATGCTTCAGCACCACTTCTGTAAATGTCTTGAGTATTACCTTCATGATGATGAAATGAGTGAATTTTGTACTATGTTCAGGACATGCATGTCAATGAACCATATACCATTCATCATGTCATAGTAAGACACCAAACACCTGCCACATGATTGTTATTGAATACTATGATGACCTAAGATGACATTGTTACATTCTACCTGAAGAACATGGTCCATAATCACATTAATAAAAGATACAACAAAAATACTCTGCAACAACTGCAAACTCCTATAATCTCAGCCTGGGACTAGAGTGAGTTCCAGGTCAGCCTGAGCTATAGTGAGACTCTGCCTTGAGGAGAAAGGGGGAAAAAAAAAGGAAAATTCAGTATTCTCTCTGTGTGTGTGTGTGTGTGTGTGTGTGTGTGTGTGTGTGTGTGTGTGTACACGCTCCATGGTTTCTTGCCTGCAAATGAATGCCCATCTGGAATGAATGGGCATCTAGATGAAGTCATGCAGTGCAAACTTGTAAACCTGGTTCTTCTTCAGCAGCATCTGGCTTTACATGGGCAACTGGGGAATTAAACCCAGGCTGGCAGGTTGTATAAGCAAGTGACATCTCCCCAGTTCCCCAGCTCCTCTTCTCTTTCATTTTCCTTTTCTTCCTTTCTTTTTAAAAATAATTTATTAGAAGCCGGGCGTGGTGGCGCACGCCTTTAATCCCAGCACTCAGGAGGCAGAGGTAGGAGGATCACCATGAGTTCAAGGCCACCCTGAGACTACATAGTGGATTCCAGGTCAGCCTGGGCTAGAGTGAGACCCTACCTCGGAAAAAAAAAAAAAAAAGAAGAAAATACAAAATGATCATCTTCCATGCTGCTGTAGTGAAACAAGACAATGCATATGGAATATGTAATTTAACACAAAGAAATTCCCCAGACTATGTTTTAAAACCCTTCAAATAAATATTTTATTTATTTACCCAGCCACCCACTTCTAGTTATCTAGTCTAAGGAAATCTTATATTACAGAATCTGGGGGGGGGGGAATATATGTATACAGATGTTCGTATTACCAAATTTATAATAATGTACTTTTTCAGCTATTTGAAAAATAGAAACTACCTAAAATATTCAATAATAGGGAAAGCTTTGTTTAATACAGTCACGTACCTCATTATGACATTTTAGTCAACAACCCACCACATGGGCCCATAAGATTATAAGGAAGGGCTGGAGAGATGGCTCAGCGGTTAAGGTACTTGCCTCCAGTGCCTAAGACCCCAAGTTCAATTCCCCAGTACCCACATAAGCCAGACCCACAAGGTGGTGGTAGCCCTGGTGCGCTCTCTCTCTCTGCTTAATAAAGAAAAAATTTAAAAATCCTTCAAAAAATAAATAAAACATTAAAATAAAAAGATTATAAGGAAGCTGAGATAGTCCTGACCCATCACCTCACAGCTGTCCCATGTAGTGATGCTGAACACACTGCACTACTGCCCACACAGATGCACAGCATGAACAACACTGGATGGAAAGCAGCAGTTAATAACCATATTACTGATTTTGTGTTTACTATAATGTACTTTTAATTATTATTTTAGTGTATTCCTTCTACTTATTAAAACTTATAACTGAAAACAACCACAGGCATAGAAATTCCAGAAGAAAGCAATGTCATAATGAAAGCTGACAGCTCTAAGCATGTCTCCATCTCCCAAGAACCAAGTTTACAAGTTTGCACAGCAACTTAAAAAAAGGCTTAAAAAGTTTTTAATAGGTTACCATATAGCAGGACCACTAGATTTGTGTAAATACACTGGGATGTTCGCACAATGATGAAACTATTATTAAGGAACACACAACTGAACCACAAATACATAACCAATAACTAGGCCTGGGGAGATAGATGAGCAGGTAAAAGCCCACCCTGCATGAGGGCCTGAGACCACCTGAGTTCTATTGCCCAGGACCAATATAAACAGCAGGGGATAGCCATGCATGTCTGTGAATCCAGTCCAAAGGGGAGCAAAGACTGGAGAATTGCCGGGGTTCACAAAAACCTCAGCTCTGTGTTCAGAGAGACCCCATCATCTCAAGGAAATACACAGGTAGCTGATAGAGGAAAGACACCCAACATTTCCTTTGGCCTCCACATGCCCTAGCAGGCTCGTACATTGTACATATATGTGCATAAACCACACCCGCTATACCTGCTATACACAATGCAATGATTAATGCAGACAATGAGAGGAACCATATCCAGTGAATTTTTCCATGATAGGATTATGTGTTTTATTTCACAAAGCAGACAATTTGGGAAATATAAGCACAGGAAAAATTATTTTCTTTCATTTTCCTTTACTTATTTTATTTATTTATTTATAGGTAAGATCTCACTCTAGCTCAGATCTATCTACCTCAGGCTGGCCTTGAACTCATAGAGAGATACTCCCACTTCAGCTTTCAAAGTGCTGGGATTATAGGTATGAGCCACCATACACAGTGTCAGAAAAAAAATTGTGAGATATATACTGATATATATATATATATATATATATATATATATATATATATATATATATATATATATATATATTAATGTAGGGTCTCACTCTAGCCTAGGCTGACCTAGAACTCATTTTGTAGTCCCAGGCTGGCCTTGAACTCACAATTCCAGGTCAGCTTGGGCTAGCGTGAGACCCTACCTCAACAAACCAAAATAAATAAATATAAATAAAATAAAATAAAAAATTATGGAGAGTCTACCATAAATAGAAGTCTCTGCCTCAAAACAAACAAACAAAAACCTCATACTATGGATAAAGAGGAGAAGCTAGAGAGAGATTGATCCGTAATTAAAGGGTACTGGGCCGAGTTCAGCTCCCCAGTACCTACATAAAGCCAGATGATGCACAAGGTGCAATCTGGAGTTCATATGCAGTGGCTAGAGGCCCTGGAACCCACCCACACAGCTCACAAATAATTAAAACAAAACAAAACAAAAAAGACAAGTGGGAAAAAATGAAACATTAAAGAAGGTATCCTTGTGATATACCTGAACATGCACACGCACATTCCAAAAGAACTTGTGTCCTCCCCAGAATATTATGAAATGAGACCAACAGACACAATGGAAGCAAAGAGAAGCAAGTGGCAAGGAATGAGAAAGCACAGCAGCCCATTACTCCAGATCTCTAGAACTCAACTTTATGTTAAAGGAGACGTGACCATCAAGGGGATCACTGCCCCGTTCCATTCTGGAGAAGCTCTCCAAAGCTAAAGGTAGTCACAGGCAAAAACAATTTGTGAAACCCTTCCAGGATAAGACTCCTTCCTGTAAAAATTCAAATCAGCTGGAGTGTGGTGGAGCATGCCTTAAATCCCAGCTCTCAGGAGGCAGAGGCAGGAGGATCGCTGTGAGTTCGAGACCAGCCTGAGACTACATAGTGAATTCCAGGTCAGCCTGAGCTAGAGTGAGATCCTACCTCAAAAAAAAAGTTCAACGGGCATGGTGGTGCATGCCTTTAATCCCAAGCACTCAGGAGGCAGAGGTAGGAGGATCTCGGTGAGTTCGAGGCCAGCCTGGGACTACAGAGTGAATTCCAGGTCAGCCTGGGCTAGATCAAGACCCTACCTCGAAAAAAGAAAAAAAAAAAAAAAAGAGTTCAAATCAATCAAGGATTTTAGTTGACCCTCAGGGAAAAAAAAGGTCATCTTTAATAAAACTATTCAAATTTAGGCACAGCATAGACATTGTAATATGATAAAATTAGAAAATTCTGCCAAACAAAAGACTTACCTTTCCTGAAACAGATTCTCCATCATAGAAGAGGAAGTGTTTTTCTACTTTGCCATCTTCAGTTTTCATTTCTGCCATTTTCCTGGTTTCCCCATCATTAAGGACAACATCGATTTCACAAATGGGACCAAAAAAGCCTCCAAGGAAACTCTGAAAAAAAATAAAAATGCTCATAATTATCATGTTTAGCCAATGACTGCATTTTGTAATTCAAACCTTAATTCCCTTTGACCTGAATAAAGCCAAGCAGACAATCCATCTGCAAGTTCACACTGAAAAAAATAAATATCAAATCCTACATCAAAACTAAACTTTATTACTCACCCACCACGACTCAGGGAACTGAGCAGAAGAGGGGGCGGAAAGCTTGTGAGAGCCGTGGTGGGGGAGACTGTCCGGAGGCATGGCACCCATCAGTAACAACACACTTGGGCCAGGAAGACCGGGATGAGTACTAAGATATACAGGATCCCTTGCCACAAGGACTAATACAGAGAGCCCACGGAGGAGGATATCCAACTGATCAGGGATGGGGAGGGGTGGAATTGGGGAATTCGGGATAACAACACATGGTTTGCCCACTAAATAATGTAACTCATTATGGACAATAAATATATATTAAAAAAAAAAACAAAAAACTAAACTGAGCTGGGCGTGGTGGCACATGCCTTTAGTCCCAGCACTCGGGAGGCAGAGGTAGGAGAATCACCATGAGTTCGAGGTCACCCTGAGACTAATTCCAGGTCGGCCTAGGCTAGAGCAAGGCCCTAGGGGGTGGGGGGGACAAAAAACAAACAAACAAACAAACAAACAAAAAGCTAAACTGAAGGCCAGTGTGGTGACTCACAGCCTTTAGTCCCAGGTACTAGGAAGGAGGACCTCCATAAATTCAAGGCCAGCCTGGGGCTAAAGATTGAGGTCTAGGTCAGCCTGGGCCCCCTCAGGCCCTCATTCTAGCGAAGCTGAGCAATCTCTCTCCAACCTTTGTGTTATATTTTTACCATCAAGAAACCCTTAAGCATGCTATAATTCCAGTAGATTATGAAATGCACCTAGTTCCTCCTGCCACACACCCTTCTCTCCTTGTTGTCATGCTGAGAGCTCCCAGCCTTTAAAGGGAATTCTCCTATCTCTGCCTCCCATCTTGAAGTCACCATACTGGGATTACAGTAGCCCACCATGGCCTCTAGGGAGTGTGTCTGGGAATCAAACTAGCATACTTAGGCTTGAGCGGCAGGTGCTTCATCCACTGAGCCAGCTGCACTGCAACCATAACTTAATTCTAGTATCCAACTTGAAAATTATCTTTCATCAAACAGACCTCTATGAGACTCTTCCACCACAGAAGAATTTGCACAATCCAAATTACTCTTTCAAGCCAATTGATTATTTATTTTTTATATTTTTGGTTTTTCGAGGTAGGGTCTCACTCTAGCCCAGGCTGACCTGGAATTCACTATGTAGTCTCAGGGTGGCCTTGAACTCATGGCGATCCTCCTACCTCTGCCTCCCAATTGATTATTTATTATAGTGTGCTTCTTAATGTTTATTTTTATAATATACTACTTACTTTAAAATCTATTGCTATATTAGGTCTAAATAGAATGTGTTGCAATATCTAAAATAAGCCCTTTGGGTAAACCTAGCTTTAATGAGTCTAATGAAATTTCTGCAAAAAGTCAGGTATGGTGGCACGCAGGTGAGGTAGAAGGATCACCCCAAGTTCAAGGCCAATTTGGGACTATAATGAGTTCCTGGTCAGTGTGGGCTAGAGTGAGGCCCTGTTTCAAAGAAAAAAAAAATTCTGTAAAATTTCCAAAGAAAATTGTCTGAGCCTAGTTCTGTAAAGCCTGACTATGACGGAAACACAAAGAACAAAGACCAACTGCTTATCAGTAGAGAACTGCAGGAGCTGGCCTGGCCGTGTGCTGACTACCAATGAGCAGACCCCACCAACAAGGCCAATGACGGTGCGCTAGTCCTTGTAAAAAGGTACACAGTCTCCCATCATGCTGTCCCACATCCTTTCCTGTTTGTTTTGAGATGGGATGAGCAACTGCTCAATCTGGTCTCTAACTAAAAAACAAGTAATCCCACCCCACCCCCACCCTGGCTTTAGCCTTCCGCATAGCTGGAACCTCGGGCACACACCATCATACCAGCTCCTGTGCAGCCCCTTTCTGCTCTACACAAAAACCAAAGCAACCTTTTAAAAACATGCCTATAATCCCAGCACTCAGGAGGCTGAGGCAGGAGGATTACCAAGAGTCTGAGGCCAGCCTAGGTTAAATAGTCTGGATTGCAGAATGAGATCCTGTCTCAAAAAAACAACTGCATAGCCGGGTGTGGTAGCACACATCTTTAATCCCAGCACTTGGGAGGCAGAGGTAGGAGGACTGCTATGAGTTCAGGTCAGCCTAGGCTAGAGTGAGGCAGAGGGCAAGAGGCAGGGCAACTACAAAAGGAGCTGAGGCACTGATGTTTTCTCATCTGAGCTCTTGATATACAGGCACATTCATTCATATGAAATTCATCAAGCTACACACTTAATTTGTGTATTTTTTTTTTTTTTTTTGGATTTTGGTTTTTCAAGGTAGGGTCTCACTCTAGCTCAGGCTGACCTGGAATTCACTGGAGTCTCAGGCTTTTGAACTCACAGCAATTCTCCTACCTCTGCCTCCTGAGTGCTAGGATAAAGGCGTGTGCCACCACACCCGGCTAATCTGTGTAATTTTTATAGGTAATGTTCAATTAAATGTTACTTTTAGGAGGAAAGGCATTTATCATTTTTCCTTTGCTCATAGCTGAAGACACACTAAGAGCACTATGTGGTGTTTAAAAGAAGGCTTCAGGCCGGGCGTGGTGGCACACGCCTTTAATCCCAGTACTTAGGAGGCAGAGGTAGGAGGATCACCCATGAGTTCAAGGCCACCCTGAGACTACATAGTGAATTCCAGGTCAGCCTGGGCTGGAGTGAGACCCTACCTCGAAAAACCAAAAAAAAAAAAAAGAAGGCTTCAAATACTTGCTGACTGTCACATTTTCAATATACATGCCACAGAAAATGTGAACACACTAGAGAAAACTGACTGAAATCTGTGTTGGTAAAACCCGCCCTGCTCTGTAGATGACCACTGATCCAGAAGACAAGTCTAAGTCTCAGTGCTCACACAAGTTCATGAGCCGCCTAAGGCTATGTAGGCCACAGGTGACACTCTGACCAAATGAGATGTTTTCTCAAAGTTGGGCTTGCTTTCTTGTTTTCATTACTTCTGTATTAACAAAAGGGACAATTTAAGTTACTAAAAAAAATTGCCAGGTAAATTTCATCTTCATTGGCAACATTACAAACCCATTTTTTTTTTTTTTTTTTGAGACAGGGTCTCATTCTAGCCCAGGCTGACCTGGGGCTCACTCTGTAACCCAAGCTGGCCTCAAACTCATAACAATTCTCCTATCTCAACCTCCTAAGTACTGAGATTATAGGCATGAGCCACCACGCCCAGCCTACAAACTCAGATTTTAACCATAAAACTAAATTCAATCAGAAAACAGTAGTTTAATATTTAGGAAAGAGAACGAAAAGCATCAATGATAGGTCTGTACTACCCATCCCTAGTTAAGTGTTTTTGGTTTCTTAAAGGTAGTGACTGAGGACAAGAACCTTGTGTGCATGTATTCTAACACTGAGTCACAACTACACACACACACACACACACACACACACACACACACACACACACATATTTTTTTTTTTCGAGGTCGGGTCTCACTCTAGCCCAGGCTGACCTGGAATTCACTATGTAGTCTCAGGGTGGCCTGGAATTCATGGTGATTCTACCTCTGCCTCCCAAGTGCTGGGATCAAAGGTGTGCGCCATCATGCCCAAGCTACACAGTGATTTTTAGCATTTGAGCCACAATCTAAATTGTCCAGGTCGCCTTCAAACATGGGCTACTCTTGCCTCAGCCTCCTCAGTGATTGGGTGCTTGGAATTACATAAATATACCACCACATCTTGTGACTAGTGAGTGACCTTTCAGACTATAAGTCTTAAAGTCAAAACTTACTCAAGATGGTAGGGGGCTGGAGAGATGGCTCAGGGGTTAAGGCACTTGCCTCCAGTGCCTAAGGCCCCTGGTTCAATTCCCCAGTACCCACATAAGCCAGACCCACAAGGTGGTGGCCCTGGTGCACTCTCTCTCCTCTCTTTCTCTCTCTCTCTCTCTCTCTCTCTCTCTCTCTCTCTCTCTCTCTGTGCTTGAAAAATGAATAAAAATATTTTTTAAAAAAAAAAAAACTTACTCAAGATGGTAAATTTTGAACAGTACATTTTTTTCCCCTAAGGGCTACAGATATGTGTGGTAGCAAAAAAAAAAAAAAAATCAATTAGCTGACAGGTACTAATTGTCAACTATGTAAATCATTGAGCCAGCAAGGGAGAATGGCAGCTATAGAAATATAACCTTTGAAAGGGTAAAAGACAACATATTCAAAGGGCCATCTATTTTAGACTGGGACACAGTCACACACTCTAAAAGATAATGCCAACCGGGCTGGGGAGATGGCTCGGCGGTTGGGGCACTTGCCTCCAGTGCCCAAGGCCCCTGGTTCGGTTCCCCAGGTCCCACATAAGCCAGACCCATAGGGTGGTGGCCCTGGATATCTCTCTCTCTCTCTCTCTCTCTCTCTCTCTCTCTCTCTCTCTCTCTCTCTCTCTCTCTCCTTGAAAATGAATAAAATATTTTTTAAAAAAAGATAATGCCAACCTGCAGGGAAGGCAGTGAGGAAAGCTCTCCTTCCTAGAGCATCCTCATGACCCCATCTGATTACAAAATAAAGATGAGAATTTATTCTTCCAATCCCAAAGCTACTTCAAGGAAAAATAAGATTTGGAAACTATAATTGTTTTACAGAAAAAATGAAATAGGAACAAGTTGTTAAACTAACAACTAGTTTCTTGGATCAGATGAGCTGTGTCCAGAAAACAAGGCAACATGAGTGCAAAGAAGGAAATTTAAAAGTCTGAAAAAAACTGAAATAGGGAAATCTTTTCTGCATACATAAGATTTCTAACACAGAGCTGCACTTGGGATTTGAAAGCTGACATTTAAAGATCTAATAATAAAAAATGTAAATTTAAACATTAGAATTGACATTAGCAAGCAATGTGTGGTGGCTCACGCCTTTAGTCTAAGCACTGGGAGGCAGAAGTAGGAGGATGGCTGTGAGTTCAAAGCCACCCTGAGACTACATAGTGAAATCAGATCAGCCTGGGCTAAAGTGAGACCCTACTTCTCAAAAAACCAAAAGGAAAAAAAAAAAAAAAAAAAAAGAATCGACACTAACATTGCCATCACACAAACACAGTTTTATAAAACTTCACAAATAATAATAATAAATCTTATTCTGATGCTATTTTGAGTTGCTAGTAATTAAAAACACGTCTTATTTCCTGTATGCATGAAAAATTTCATGACTAAAAACTGAAAAGTGGAGTGAGCATGGTGTTGCATGCCTGTGACCTCAGCAGGGGCAGGAGGCTGACTGATGAAACTGCCTGGTCTACACAGCAGGTCTAAGGGGAGCCAGGGCTACGGAGCAAGACCTCGTCTCAAAACAAAAAATAAAAAATGCACTTTCAATACAACAAAAAAATTATGCTGCAGAGGGATCAGAAGGCATATTTAAGAAGCCTAGTATAAGGTCTGGAGAGATGACTCAGTGGTTAGAGTGCTTGCTTGCAAAGCCTGCCTATCTGAGTTCAATTCCATAGGACTAATGTCAAGTCAGGTGCACAAAGTGGTGCATGTGTCTGGAGGTCATCCGCAATGGCAGAAGGCCCTGGTGTACCTATTTTCTGTCTCTCAAATAAATAAATACTTTCACGAGGTTTAGTAGAGCATATGTAGAAGAGTAATGTCTGAGTAATCTAGCACTTTAACAAACTAACTGCCATAAGAATTTAACAAGCTACCTACTATCTTACTAAAAAGAAGCTTCCAGATAATTACTGACTTCTTATATTGAACAAGTTAACAACACAAAAAAAAATCTGAGTAAAGAGTGTGCTTTGGGGCTGAAGAGATGGCTTAGCGGCTAAGGCGTTTGCCTGCAATGCAAAAGGACCAGAGTTCGATTCCCCAGTGCCCATATACAGCCAGATGCACAAGAGGGCGCATGTGTCTGGAGTTCATTTGTGGTGGCTTGGAGGCCCTGGTGCGCCCATATTCTCTGTCTGCCTCTGCCTCCCCCCCCCCCTCTCTCTCTCTCAAATAAATAAATAAATAAATAAAATATTTTTTTTAAAAAAGAGTGTGCTTTGTTTTTCCTCTAAGGGAAATTGAAAAAAGATTCTCTACCCAAAGGATTGCTTTCAAATTTTCTTTTAAAAAACATTTTAAGGGCTGGAGATATGGCTCAGCAGTTAGGGCACTTGTCTCCAGTGCCTGAGGCCCCCGGTTCAATTCCCCAGTACCCACATAGGCCAGATCCACAAGGTGGTGGCCTTGGTGCTCAAGTTCGCTCTCTCGCTCTTGCACTCTCTCTCTCTCTCTCTCTCTCTCTCTCTCATCATCATCATCATCATCTATCTCCTGTACATCTCTGCTTGAAAATGAATAAATAAAAATATAAAAAATTATGTTGAATATCTTTTTAA
Organism: Zapus hudsonius; assembly: GCA_004024765.1. Taxonomy (NCBI): domain Eukaryota; kingdom Metazoa; phylum Chordata; class Mammalia; order Rodentia; family Dipodidae; genus Zapus; species Zapus hudsonius. The sequence continues at coordinate 19,977 of PVHP010029933.1, forward strand.
AAAAATTTTTTATCTGATAGAGAGAATATGAACATAGGTGTGTACCAGGGCCTCGTGCTGCTGCAAACTCCAGACACATGTACCACATTGTGTATCTGGCTGGCTCCTTGGGAAGGGAATCCAGGCTGGCAGACTTTGTCTAAATCAAACCCTTTATGAGCTGAGCCATCTCCCCAGCCCTGTTCTCACATAATGTTTCATGATGTACAACTTCTGGTGAGGGAGCAAAGAGGGAAGGAGTGAGACATCTCACCATTATGTAGTGCAAGCGCTTCTCCAACTTGCTGGGATCCTCCTGCCTCCGACTCATGACTGGTGGGACTACAAGCATGCACCACGAAGCCTGTGTACGCTTTTAAATTTGTGTATGTGTCTTCTATCATTTTCCTTCCTTCCTGTTCCCTCCCTCCCTGTCTTCCTTCCTTCCTTTAGAAGGGTCTCTGGAAATGGCTCAGCGATTAAAGCCAATTCACAAAGTGGTGCATGCACATGGGGCTCCTTTGCAGCGGCTAGAGGGCCATTCTCATTCTCTCTCAAATGAATGTAATGAAAAAATATTTTTTTTAGAAAGTAAGGGGGCCTGGGTGTGGTGGGTGCACGCCTTTAATCCCAGCACTCAAGAGGCAGAGGTAGGAGGATTGCCTTGAGTTCAAGGCCACCCTGAGACTACAAAGTGAATTCCAGGTCAGCCTGGACTAGAGCAAGACCCTACCTCAGAAAAAAAAAAAAAAAAAACAATCAAAGGCTTCCCTAGCTCCCTGATGAGGCAAGGCCACCCAATTAATTCCTTCTCTATACTTAATGACAATTAAAATATATTACAAACATACTGTGATTTGCACAAATGTTTTTATCTCTTCTTCTGCTTCCTAGACTGTAAGCCACAAGAGACCCAGCAGTTTTGCCCACCGGCCCCTGAATGCACTTAAATACATTTACTAAATGGGAAAAAAAAGCTCCCAGAATGACCAGGATTTCCTACGTCCAAAGTTATTTAATCAAAGCAACTTAAAAAAAATAATAAAATAACAAACCTGGCTGGCTTGGCCTTAGCTAAGTCATAAGCGGTTTATGGGCACTGGGGCAGTGGGAGAGCACATAGTAGGCTTGCGAGGTGTCAGGCTAGGGGAAGGGAGAGAAGACACACACTGTGTTCACCACCACCACGTCCATCAACGTGGAGTGAGTGCCCCGTGGCCATTAATGTCCACGACCCACAGCGTCTATATATATGTTATATATATGCATTATACATATATTAATTTCCTTGCACCATATGGGGCAAGGAAATTGATGCATATATGTATATATGTATATAGATTTTTTTAGACAGTAAGCAGGAGCTGGGCGTGGTGGAGCTTGCAGGGCCGAGGCAGGAGGATCGCCGTGAGTTCGAGGCCAGCCTGGGACCGCAGGGAGAGGCGTAGAAAGCGTCCGGGGAAGGAAACGCGTCCAATCCTACAAGTGTCACTGAATCACAGAATGTCCCCGGCGGTCCCCCCGGACTCGGGGAAGCTCGTGACTCCCCGACGGCTGACCGCAGTCGGCGGCTACCTTGGAAGGGGACGCCGCGGCCGGCGCCCGCCCCGGAGGGTTCCGGCTGCCCAGCCACGGTCCCCACAGCCGGTCGAGGAACGCGGGCACCGGCTCCGACATGGCTCGAAGGTGCTCAGGCCTCACCGGGACCGCTCCCAGCCCCGGGATCGCCAGCCCAACAGGCCGCCGCCCGCTCCCTCCACCCGCGCCGCACCCGTCGCTGCCTTTCCCCGCCGCGCGCTCCGTGGCCCCGTGGCCCCGTGGCCCGGGCCGCAGGCCGCCGCGCACTCACCATTGTCAGCACCACCGCCGCCGCCGCCGCCTCGCCGCCGCCGCGTCCCAACACTTCACTCCGCTCCCTTCACAACTCCAGCCAGGCTCCCTCCGCCCCGGCGCCCCGTCACGTGACCGCGGGCCACCCGGCGCACGTGACCACTCCCTTCCCCTTCCCTTCCCTGCACCAGCTCCCGCCCCGCCCCTCGCTATGCTTCTTAAACGCCTCTCGTCACGCCCCGCCCCCTCGAAACGCCTCTCGAAACGCCC
>PVHP010029934.1:0-10136 GCA_004024765.1 Zapus hudsonius
CTCTCTCCCTCTCTCTCTCCCTCTCTCCCTCTCTCTGCTTGAAAATGAATAAATAAAATATTAAAAATAAATAAAAATACAAAAAACGACTTTAAGATCAGAGTGTGGACAATTTAAAAAATATATTAAAAAATTAATGAGTTTGGAAACATTACCTCCTACTCCAGTTTTATCCCCCCTTTTTTTTAGTCCGTCCCCCCTCCCCTTTTTGGTTTTTCAAGGTAAGGTCTCGCTCTAGTTTAGGCTGACCTGGAATTCACTATGTAGTCTCAGGGTGGCCTCAAACTCTCTGCTGGGATTAAAGGCATGCACTATCATGCCCGGCTTCCCCCTTTTTTTGAAAAACAAAATAGTCAGTTGATAAATCTGACCTCTGGATTTAGTTCTGTGGTCTTATACTAATTTTCTTTATTTGAGAGAGAAACAGACATAAGAGTATGGGCAAAGGCACACCAGTGCATCTTGCCTGCTGCAAAGAACTTGACACATGCGCCACTTTGCACATCTGGCTTTACATGGGTACTGAGGATTTGAACCTGGGCCACAGGCTTTCCAAGCAAGTGCCTTTAACCATTGAACAATCTCCCTAGCCCTTAGGCTGATATTCTGATGCTTTGTTCAAAGTGAAATTGTTGTAGAAATATTCCAGTAATAAACAGACAAAGCCTTTGCAGCAAGAGGAGAGGGGAGTTTAATTTTCACCTGGGCCCGGGGGTCCAAGCATAGATAAAGCATTGGCCACGAACCCTAGTTATGAAGACATTTTATAGTCAGTACAGAGTAGGGTATGTGGTGTTATGCATGCAAATTACCATTACCTAGTATAATAGGTTTCAGGAAATTCAGATATTCCCCCCAGGTATCCTCCGGCCTTGTCTCTTCCTTATCTCACAGAACTTCAGAGCCCTGACATTACACTTCATGCAATGAGATTAGCTATCTGGCAGACAAACATCAGTAGGATGTAACAGTAAATACGGGGGGGGGGAGGGGGGCAATGAGCTAACACTCATTTTGCTACAATAAAATGAAAGGAGGGAGGCAAACATGAAAGTAGAATAGGAAAAAAAAGAAGGAAACACAGAAGAGACTGTCAAATTTCTTTTTGGAATTTACTATTTATTTGCTTTATATCCATTCCAGAAAGATTAAGAAAGTGTTTTCTGGGCTGGAGAGATGGCTCAGTGGTTAAGGTTTTGCCTGCAAAGCCTAACAAACCAGGTTCAATCCCCCAGTGCCCACATAAAGCCAGATGCTCAAAGTGGTGCATTTCATCTGGAGTTTGTAGTAGATGGAGGCCCTGGTGTGCCCATCCTCCCCCCCCCTTTCTTTCTCCCTTTTCCTCTCTCTTTTTCTCTGTTTGCAAATAAATTAAGAAAGAGAAAATATTCTTCCCCTTGATAATACTAGCCAAAACTTACGATTTGATCGATTAAAGAGTTTCTTCAAAGCCTGCTTTATCCTGAAGTAAATGCCTACTCATAGCCTCTTAAGCATTTTCTGTCTTTGGCCAAAGGCTGTATCCTTGAGCTCATTTCATTTCTTTCTTTTTTTTTTTTTTAAATATTTTATTTATTCATTTCCAAACGAGAGAGAGACAGAGACAGAGACAGAGACACCAGGGCCACCACCTTGTGGGTCTGGCTTATGTGGGTCCTGGGGAATCGAACCTGGGGCCTCAGGCACTAGAGGCTAGTGCCTTAACCGCCGAGCCATCCCTCCAGCCCTTGAGCTCATTTCATTTCTGAGAGGTTAGGATTTAAATTTATAGTTATGAGTTATATTTATATTAAGTTATATTTATATTAACATATTATATTAAGTTATATATTAAGTTATATTAAGAGTTACATTTCCTGTATCTTAAATTTCTAATTATTGTGTATGATTTTCTTTTTCTCAAAAGAGACTAATCTGGAATGAGAATGAATTCTTATCAGTTAAAGCAAAGCTTTAAGTAGGTCATCTGACTTTGCTTTTGTGCTCCACATTCACCCCAATTATAAAAGGCCTTTTCATGAGTGTTCTAGGCTCTCATCACTGCCAGACTCTGTGCAGGCATTATGAAAGAATTCAACTGCCTACCCTCCCCCATGCTGGTCTCATGGACTCTTTCAGGAAATATTCACAGGCTGTTTAGCTCAGCAGGAACTTTGCTAACGCTGAATCCATGGACTGCCCTTCTTCCAGAGATTCACTATTGATTAGTGTCATAACCACCAAAAATAATGTCTGCCAGTAGAGGATAAAGTGATTTACAACCTAATTTTTGCCCAATTATTAAGCCAAAGTTTAAGGCATGTGTATAATAAAACAACTTATATGTAAATTTAATATTGATAATTTCTGTCAATACGTTTGGATAAGAAGTTGATGAATGCTTTAAATGACATAGATATATACTCAATTTTTTAAAGAAGTAAGTAAGGCATGATATCTATAATCTCAGTATTCCAGGCCATGGTGATTGAGATATCAAACAAAACCAGCAGCAGCAGCATATGTGTCCTGGTCCTACTGTACTTCTGGCTCCTCCTTGCACCTGCTATGTACTCCTTCGACACAAGGGGGAGCCTGTCAGCTGAGTATGTTGTATTGTCCCCCCATCTTCGTGCTATCCCCAGTAAGGACCATCACCAGCCGGGGGCTGCCTGCTTTGCAGTCAGACGTAACCAAGGACACCATAAACCAGTTACTGGACAGCTCAGAACATATGCTCTACGCCGCTAGCAACTCTTCCTGTCTGTTGTACCATGTGCCTCAGGCTGAGTCTCCTCTGCAGCAGCCACTTCTTGAAGGCTTGTCAGAGCCCTCCTTCTCAAAGCTCACCCTTCCCTCGAAGGCAAATCTTACAAGAAAGGGGGTATGGCTCCCTACCCACAGTTCATCATCTGTTATCTTGCCAGGCAGATATTCAGGTTAGATGTGAGGATATGGGATATTTCAGCAAGAGCTGGGGACCCCCATCTTATGTTCAGATAAACCAGGCTTTGAGCTGGCCTTTGCCACTGTGTCATATGAGGACGCCCGGGAACTCAAACATACCACACTTACTAGCTTGATGTGTCTTTTGTACTCATGTGTGTCTCTTGTACCATGAATTGGCCTGGGAAAATTGGCCTTGAATATTTCATGCCCTGAGGGAAAGGGAAGGGTAAGAAATAAATAAGTGCTTCTGAAAAAAAAAATAGAGATAGAGACAGGAAAATTGGTACAAAGGTCAGGCTGGGCCATAAGACAAAAGGAGGAGGAGTAGGGGGGCGGTGGTGGTAGAGACAGGAGCATATAAGTAGCGCTGATGAGAGGTTTTTTTTTTTTTTTATTTACTATAAGAAAAACAGACAAGTTCAAGTTATAAGTAGGAAGGAATTCATCTAGTTGATTTATATTTTACAGAAATTGTCTGCCCCGTCTCTGTCCGTTAAGATTTCACTCAATTCGTCCCAGTCATTGAAAGGCAGTTTACTTTAGGGAGGTACGGTGACAATTAGAGTAGTATTTCAGCTCAATCTGCGTATCGGCCTCCCAAGAGAGTTTTATTTTGATTGCAGGAATAGAGGAACCAAGAAAGCATGGACGTGTAGAGGGATATTTGGAAAGCTACTTGTGGCTTAACCTAGGAGTAATAAAGGATTTACATCTTGCTGAGAATCCATACTGTGACAACTATAAGGGTTAGCCATATTCATTTTTGAAGGGCATCAGTTACAATAGGTTTTAAGCAAGTCTGATAAAATTAGTTTCTAGGGGTCTGCCAGTTTATTACAGTTTATTACATTGTTTCTATAGTTAAATATTTTCACATCTTCTGCAAAATAGCCACTGAAATCCTTTGTATTCACAGTCATTTCTACCATCTACTCTCCTTTCCTATCAATGCTAGACTCTGATTCAATAGTTCAGCCATGCTTGTGCCAAAACTCAACCCCACTACTTTACAGTTTGGTTACATCAAGCAAAACCTTAATTATCTTATGTCTTCTAAACTATTAGTGCTTAAACATTTTTTAGAGAAGAATTCTAGGGGAGAAAAATGGTTCTCATCTATGCTGCCCAAAGTCTGCAATTCCTGTGATTTTTTTTTTATGCCATCATTAGTTTTGTCTCTATCTTCCCACCCTGTTTGACCTTACTACATCACAAAACCTGAAGATTGGGCTGAAGAGATGGCTTAACGGTTAAGGCATTTGCCTGCAATGCAGAAGGACCAGAGTTCGATTCCCCAGTGCCCATATAAAGCCAGATATGCACAAGAGGGCGCATGTGTCTGGAGTTCATTTGCAATGGCTGGAGGCCCTAGCGTGCCCATTCTCTCCCCCCCCCTCTCCCTCTTTCTTTTTCTCTCTCTCTCAAATAAATAAATAAAATATTTTTTAAAAAACTGAAGATGTCCAAACAGCTCCCTCGTTTTATTTTGCATCTATCTTTAATATCTTCCCATCTAATTCCTTCTTGTTAACATCTGCACAATTGCTTTTCTCTTTACCTAACAAATTACCTTTCTTGAGTGCAATTTAGTGGCTGTTTTTACTAGGGTATAAAAATCCTGTGTTTAAGGAGTTAAGAGGGTATAGGGCAGTTGTAGTGCATTTGCCTGGCAGAAAACCAGCCCTTAGGAGTCTGAGGCCTGTCTGGGGCTACAGAGTATGTTCCAGGTCAGCCTGGGCTAGAGTGAGACCCTACCTCAAAAAAAGAAAAACAAACCACAACAGCAAAAAACCTACAGTTAATCATCCCAATACCTCCTAGCCTTTACTAAATTATTACATTTAATAATTTCTGTGAATTTTGTCACCAGTCATACTTTCTACAAGTATTCTAATAGTTCTGTAATGTTCTAACTTGTGTGAAGCTTTTCTTGGGAAGACATATGTTAACATATCCTCCTCCCAGATAGGGTAACTACAGACCAGAGTCCAACTTGGTGAACCAATGAATTTAATGGGGTTATTTACAGAGCATAGGTGAGGAGCTACTTACAGGAGCATGGGTGACTCCAAAGCAACCATACCATTGGAAAGTTTCACTCCAGCATGGATGACAATCTCCCGATAGATGCATACATAGAATCCACCCTCTTTAGCTAATCTTCTACACCCTATATACGCCTAGCCTCTTGCAGGACCACCAGACCACATGCAGCCTGAGCAGAATTCTGTATAGGTGGCAGGGAGGCACAGGGAGATGAAGGCATGCCTAAGATCTCAGGCAAGAACCTGGTGATCCTCCCCACTTCCTACAAGGAAATCTCAACAGGCCCCTTTTTGAGATCTCTTGTGAGTAGTCAGAGCTGCTGGGCTTTTTGTTTGTTTTGTTTTGTTTTTTAAACACACCTTTTTTGTTGGTTTTATTTTATTCTTCGAGGTAGGGCTTCATTCTAACCCAGGATGACCTGGAACTCACTCTGTAGTCCCAGGCTGGCCTCAAATTTACAAAGAAGTCAAGATACAAACTGGAAGATAATCTTAGAAACACAGGAGCCTTTATGGTACTTTCAATGGAGGGAATGGGCAAGGCAGGTAGTAAGCAGGCTCAGTCCCTATATATCCCACTAAAGTTATCTGAACGAACCCTGAGCCTGCTTACTACCCTTGACTTTTTAAAAAAAAAATATTTTATTCATTCTTCAAGCAGAGAGAGAGAGAGAGAGAGAGAGAGAGAGAGAGAGAGAGAGAGAGAGAGAGAGAGAGAGAGAGCGCGCGCACCAGGGCACCAGGGCACCAGGGCCACCACCTTATGGGTCTGGCGTATGTGGGTCCTGGGGAATTGAACCCGGGGCCTTAGGCACTGGAGGCAAGTGCCTTAACTGCTGAGCCGTCTCTCCAGCCCTTCCCTTGACTTTTTATTCTTTTGTTTTAAAATGTGATTATATATGATATAAAGTTTATCATTTTAACAGACTTTTATTGTGCAATTTGTGACGTTAGGTATATTCACATTGTTGTACATCTATTACCACCACCCATCTTCAGAACTTTTTCATCTTCAACTTGAACTCTACAGAGCCATTAAACACTTAACTCTTCATTCCCTTCTTCCCGCCTAGCCCACAGTAAACATCATTGCATTTTCAGACTCTGAATTTGACCGTTCTTAGACCTTTTGTGCCTGGTTTATTTCACTTAACATAATGTGATCCAGATGGTAACATGTTCCTATTGATTGTTTTGCAGTTCTTAGAGATTGAACCCAGGTTTGCTTTACTACTAAGCTATACTCTCAGCCCAGAATTTGATTCTAAGACTAAATAATATTCCATTGTGTATATTTATTCCTTTGTTGATGGATACATGGGTTTGGCTATTGTAAATAATGCCACTATAATCATTGGTCTACAGCTATCTGTTTAGGTCCCTGCTTTTCAGTTCTTTTGGATATATTCTCAGAAATGAAATTTCTGAATTATATGGTAATACTTGATTTGAAATTTTCCCATCAGCAGTTTATGGAGTTCTAGTTTTTCATACCTTCACCAACACTTTTTATTTTGTTTTCTGGGTATGGATAGATTGACTGGCTGGCTGGCTGGCTGATTGATTGTAGACATCCTAATAGATATGAAGTAGTATTTCACACCAGGTTTTGTTATATATAGTCCAGACTACCTCAAGCTCATGATCTTCTTGCTTTAGCTTCCTGAGTGCTAAAAGTAAAGGTATTATAGACATGTGCTACCATGCCCAACATGAGTGTTTTTGTTTGTTTGTTTGTTTGTTTGTTTGTCCTCTAGTCCAGACTGACCTGGAATTCACTATGTAGTCTCAGGGTGGCCTTGAACTCACGACAATCCTCCTACCTCTGCCTCCCGAGTGCTGGGATTAAAGGCGTGCACGACCACACCCAGCGACTGTTTTTATTTGATATTTCCTAATGACTACTGATAATTGAGAATCATTTGATGTTATTATTGCCATTTGGCTACCTTCATTTTAGAAAGGCCTATTTGTGTCCTTCCCTCTTGTAGGCAGTTCTATGTTGCTGGGAGGAGCATCCAATCAGCTGTGGCTGTTTATGGGAGGAAGGGTTAATTTCAGGCTTACAGATCCAAAGGAAGTTCCATCAATGGCAAAAGAAACTGGTTCACTTTCATAAATCCAAGTAAAGAGACACCACCAAACAGCCAGCACACAAGCCACAAGCAAGCATGAACTGGCAGAACTGCTGTCCACACATATTTGAGCTGGCATCAGATCTGCTCCCAGTGACACCTCCTCCAGCATACCTGAGGCTATGGGAGACATACATTCGTATTCAAACCACCATACCACCCTTTTAGGTGGGGTTGGGGGAACAGGGTCTCACTATGAAGTCTAGACTAGCCTCAAATGTTCCACCTTTGGAGTACTGGGATTACAGGTATGTGACAACACTTCCAGTATGCCCCAAATACATGAATTTGGAAGCAAAAGAAGTGTATCAGGTATACTAGTTACCATCTCGTTGCTTGGACAAAGCATCCAACCATAAGGATTTATGGTTTATTTCCAGCTTAGTTTTGAAGGGAAGTTTTATGGGAGGGGGAGTCTCATCTGATACTTAAGACAGTGTCAACTGTGAGACCTACAAAATCAAAGTACAAGTTACGTACTTCCAACACAAAATGACACAGAGTAAGCATTCCCATTCCATTTCAAAAAGGAGGAATAAAAAAAAAAGGGAGGAATATAGGGGCTATTAGTTAGGGTTCTCCAGAGTAACAGAACCCACAGAATGAATATTTATTATAAAGGGAATTTATTGGATTAGTTTACAGACTTGGTAGTACAACAATAGTTTTCTGCAGGCTAGAGACTCAGAGAACCCTATAATTGCTTGGTCTGTGAGGCTGCTATGTGCCTCAGCAATCTGGAACTGAAGGATTGGAGGATTTCTGAAGAAGCCCTGGTCTTCAGTGCATGTTGGGAGGCTGTGGATGAAACTGTGTTCCAGTACCCAGGAAGGTTAGCCGAATCAGGGTAGATGCCCACCAGCAAGTAGCCAGGCAAAATGTCCTGTGCTCTCTTGGAGCTTCTTCATATATAGTCTACCACTGGAAGGGCTGCCCACTCTGGAAGAAAGACTTCCTCCCTCAGTTCTTCCTTCCTGGAAACACCCAAGATGTGTGTCTCATACTAGATTACTAATCTGATCAAGTTGGTATTGGAATTTAACCATTACATCTGTTATCCTCCTCCATTGTTCTTCGGTCTTATTTTCTTGAGACAGGGTCTCTCACTGAACCTGGAGCTTGCCATTTTGTAGTTAAACTGGTTGACTGGTGAGCCCAGCAATTCTCTCTGTCTTTCTCTCTCACACACACTAGGGGGGGGGGAGAGAGAGAGAGAGAGAACGCACATTCAGTGCTTGGGTTTCAGGTGTGCATAGCCACACCTCGCTTTTTGTATGAGTGCTAGAGGCTTAACTAGGGGACTCATGCTTACACAGCAAGAGCTCTTACCTACTGAGCCAGCTCCCTGGCTCTCCTTTACCCATTTTTAAGTCAGATTGTGTTTTGTTGTTGAGTTCTAAGCGCTCTTTCTCTAGTCTAGATTTCAATCCTTTATCAGATTTTGATACAGCAAAGTATACTTTACCAACGTTTTCCTCCCATATTGAGTTGCCCATTCATTCATTGATAGTATCATTTTGATTTCCAAAAGTTTTAACTTTTTTTTGCCTTATGGTTTCTTATAAGAATTTTTTAGTTTTAGATATCACATTTATGTCTGACTCATTTCAGATTCCAGCTTTATTCTGCTTCATGTGATTATCTACTTTTCCAGCTACCTTTATTTGTGGGTGGGGGTATGTGTTTATGTTCATGTTCATGTATAGAGGGGAGGTCAAAGAACAACTTTTGGGATATCAGCCCTTGCCTTCCACCTCATTTGAGATAGGCTCTCCTGTTCTTGTTCACCATTTTACTGGTTGACAAGCTTCTGAGAAATTCTCCTGTTTCTACCTACCATCTGGCCATCATTGTGCTGGGATTACAGAAGCCTGTGGGTATGGTCAGGTAGTCAAGCTTGCTTGGCGAGCACTTTTTTTTTTTTTTAATATTTTATTTATTTATTTTCAAGCAGAGAAATGCAGAGAGAGAGAGAGAGAGAGAGAGAGAGAGAGAGAGAGAGAGAGAGAGAGAGAGAGAGAGAGAGGAGAGCACCAGGGGCATATGTGGGTACTGGGGAATTGAACCGGGGGCCTTAGGCACTGGAAGCAAGTGCCTTAACCGCTGAGCCATCTCTCCAGCCCGGCGAGCACTTTTTATCTACTGACCCCTCTCCAGCTTCCAGGTTCCATTCTTGAAAAAACTTATGTTTTAAATGCTACTGAGCTTTTGTCAAAAATTATTTGGAGACAGGCATGGTGACACACCCCTTTAATTCCAGCACTTGGGAGGCAGAGTTGGAGGATCACTGTGAGTTCAAGGCCACCCTGAGGCTACATTGTGAATTCTAGGTCAGCCTAGAGTGAGACCCTACCTCAAAAAAAAACAAAAAAAATTATAAATATATATATATATTATATATATAACATATATAATGTGGGTCTATTTCTGGTTCTACATTTTTTAAATACTGATGAAATTAATAGTTTATTATAAGTTATTTTATTTAACAGTCTAGGTTAGTACAATTTAGGAATTAGCGAATATCATTGGAGCTTAGTGTAGCAAACCTTGTAGGTAAAGTAGATATATACTTTTGTTTTGTTTTGTTTTGAGGTCTGGTCTCACTCTAGACTAGACTGACATGGCATTCACACTATAGTCCCAGTTATCCTCCTACCTCTGCCTCTCTAGTACTGGGATTAGGGGTGTGTTCTACCATATCCAGCTAGTACATTCATTCTTTGGATAGCATGGGAATCTGTCTAAAATTGACCTCATTGGTTTTATTCTCAGCAAATTGACCTAGCCTACTATTATTTCTTTTTATTTTTTATTTTCAAGCAGAGAAATACAGAGAGAGAGAGGGAGAGAGAGCACCAGGGCCACCACCTTGTGGATCTGGCATATGTGGGTACTGGGGAATTGAACCTGAGGCCTTAAGCACTGGAGGCAAGTGCCTTAACCAATGAGCCATCTCTCCAGCCCCCTACTATTATTTCTGATGTTAGTGCATGTTCTGTTTTTACAATAAACTCATGACAATCAG
>PVHP010029934.1:10236-22162 GCA_004024765.1 Zapus hudsonius
CGGACCATCAAGTTTCGCAAGCAAGTGCTTTTAACTACTGAATAGTCTCCTCAGTCTCATCTATTATGTTCTTGTAAAATTGTTCTTGGGTTCCACAGGAACTTGAGTAGGTTCTAGCCAGTCTCGCAGCCACCACAGCCATGCTCTCATGTACCACCACACACACCCCTATTCAGGGCTTTCCACACCTAGCTGCCTACCCCTGTGAATTCTAGGGTACTGAAAAGAAGTTACTTCAGGTGAGTCACCTGGTTCTACATTTTCTTCCATTTTTGTCAGTTCTTCTGGTAGTACCACACTGTCTTAATTATAATTATATGTAGACTTTAACATTGAGTAGGTTGATCCCTCTAATTTTTATTTTGTTTTAGCTTTTAAAATATTTACTATTTATTTGATAGAAAGGGAGAGAGAGAATAGGCATGCCAGGGACTTCTGTTACTGCAAGCAAATTCCAGACACATGTGCCACTTTGGGCATCTGGCTTTATGTGGGTATTGGGGAATCAAACCTATCCCTTCAGGCTTTGCAGACAAGTGCCTTTAACCACTGAGTCATCTCTCCATCCCCATTGTTTTAGGGTTTTTTTTTTTTTTTTTTTTTGGTTTTTCAAGGTAGTGTCTCCCTCTAGTCCAGGCTGACCTGGAATTCATTATGTAGTCTCAGGCTGGCCTTGAACTCACAGCAATCCTCCTACCTCTGCCTCCTGAGTGCTGGGATTAAAGGCGTGTGCCACCACGCCTGGCTAGTTTTTATTTTATATAGATAACCGAAACTAAGCTTTGGTTTCCTATCCAGTGCTATACTGTAAGCAGTGCAAATATTTTTTCATAGTATTCTTTTGTCATAATTAATCTTCAGTATAAATTTATGCCAAACTGTTACATGCTTTTCATTACAGTAATGTTGTCAGCAGTGACAGGGAGATTCAGCCCAGCACTGATGCCAGTCGCCTGAGGATCTGCTTAGGAACCTCCCTCCATTCAGGTAAAGCCTGATTCTTTACTGCACCACCAAAAAGAAAAAGAAGAAGAAGAAGATGAAGAGCAAGTCAGAGTGAAGCAAAGTCAGTAAGTTTTAAATATTTTTATTTATTTATTTGCAAACAGTGAGAGAGAAGAGAGACAGACAGAGAATGAGTATGCAAGGGCCTTCAGCCTCTGTAAACTAACTCCAGATGCATGTGCTACTTTATATATCTGGTTTATATGGATACTGGAGAATCAAACTGGGTCATTAGGCTTTGAAGGCAAGCATCTTAACTTCTAAGCCATCTCGCCAACCCAAAGTCAAGTTTATTAAGTCTTCAGATAGTGATGTATAGGAAAAGAATATAGTATATGCTTTTAAGACATGGGTGCAATTTCTCAAAAGTGTGGGTCTTGAGTGAGATATATAATTCCACTGTATATTGTGTCTTTCTAAGTTATATGGTTCAAAGGATGTCACAACAAAGTTTAAAGATTAAGCACAATATTAAAATAAGTTAAAAAATATAAAAGCTACTTTGCTTATTTTTCTTAAAGAATTTACTTTTTTTGTTTTGGTTTGTTTTGTTTTGTTTTGGTTTTTTGAGGTAGGGTCTCACTCTAGTCCAGGCTGACCTGGAATTCACTATGTAATCTCAGGCTGGCCTTGAACTCACAGCAATTCTCCTATCTCTGCCTCCCGAGTACTGGGATTAAAGGCATATGCCACCACACCTGGCCAATATTTTTTTAATGTATTTTATTAACTAATTTATTTGCAAGCAGAAAGAAACAGAGAGAGAGAGAGAGAGAGAGAGAGAGAGAGAGAGAGAGAGAGAGAGAGAGATTAGGTGTGCCAGGGCCTCCTGCCAGTGCATGTGTCACTTTGTGCATCTGGCTTTATGTGGGTATTGAGGAATCGAACCCAGGTCACTAGGCTCTGTAGGCAAGCGCCTTATCCACTAAGCCAGCCCCTTTTTTAAAAAAAATTATTTATTTAAGAGAGAGAGAGAGAGAGAGAACGGGCACACCAGGGCCTCCAACCACTGCAGATGAACTCCAGACATATGCGCCACCTTGTGCATCTGACTTTATGTGGGCACTGGGGAATCGAACTCAGGTCCTTCTGCTTTGCAGGCAAAGGCCTTAACCACTAAGCTATCACTCCAGCCCGCCAGCCCCTTTTAATATTTTTCTATCCTGTTCTCAGTGTGACTTACTTCCCTGCCTCTAGCTCATCTCCTCCATGGCCCCAAACTGAGTTTTGCTAAGTATAATTGAAAGGTAGTTCATAGCCTTAGTGATCCACATTCATTCTGTTTAGAATTTCATCTATGTTAGGACCTCTGCGCTTTATAGAGGCCTCCTCTCTCTGGTGGACTCACCTATAAAAGAAAGTTGATTTCTAGTGTTGGAGATCCTCGGAAGCTCTGCCGAAGCTGTTTACACCATTTTCATTGCACTACTCTTACTCCACCCTCCCTTGGTTACTTGTATTGGTTTCTACTCATGAGCATCTTTTACTGTCTCTTTTACCTGTCACATGTCTCTTGTCTGACTTGGTCTTTGTTACATTTGTCACTTGTACAGCTGTCTTCATCCCTTCCTTGGCTTTTTGCCTGACTTCCATGGCAGCTGCTCTTTTATTGCCTGTCTCCCAGTCTGCTCCTTCTCCTACCTCTCCCAGCAGTACAGTGTGTACTAGAGTGCTGTACATTGTCCACATTCAGAACTAAACTCATCACCTTCCCCACCGCATGTCATATCCACTGAAAATTCTCTCTGTGGTTTGCACTTTTCCCACCTCAGCTTAGTGTTATTTAGCTAATTTATAATTCAGGGTTATAGTGGTTTACTTGTACCTTGATACAAGTTAGTAAAGTGTCCTTGTGCATCCAATATATGGGGAGTCAGAAGAAAAGAACATGAGCTTTGGATTTTGAAAAGCTCTGAGTTTAAATACCAGTAACCAGCGGGCATGGTGGCGCACGCCTTTAATCCCAGCGCCGGGGAGGCAGAGGTAGGAGGATCACCGTGAGTTCAAGGCCACCCTGAGACCACATAGTGAATTCCAGGTCAGCTTGGGCTAGAATGAGACCCTACCTCGAAAATCAAAAAAAAGAAAAAAAAATCAAAAAGTAAAATAAAATAAATACCAGTAACCATTTATTAGATATATGACCTTGAAGAAATTCCTATAGCTGTGGGGATAATAGTACCTAACCTATAAGGTAGTGAGAATTAAATGGACTCTAGCACATAAAATGTCTATTACAAGTGCCTGGGACATGGGATCGAGGATTATAGTTTTGAAAGTAAGGTGAAGGAAAAAATTTAGAGGAGGAGAAGCTTGTCTACAAAGCCTAACGACTCAAGTTCAATTTCCCAGTACCCACATAAAGCCAGATGGATAAACTGGCACATGTATCTGAAGTCTGTTTGCAGCAACTGGAGGCCCTGTTGTACCTCTTCTCTGTCTCTCCTCTCTTCTCTCACTCTCTCTCTGCTTGCAAATAAATAAAAAAATATTTTTTAACCTGGCGTGGTGGCGCACGCCTTTAATCCCAGCACTCGGGAGGCAGAGGTAGGAGGATCGCCATGAGTTCAAGGCCACCCTGAGTTCAAGACCACCCTGAGACTACAGAGTGAATTCTAGGTCAGCCTGGACTAGAGCAAGACCCTACCTCGGAAAAAAAAAAAAATAAATATATATATATATATATATATATATATATATATATATATATATATATATATATATATATATATATATTTAACAACAGAAAAGGAAGAAGAAAAGAGGATGAGGGAGGGGAAAGGTATATGTCCAGGAGGATCTTAGTTCTATTTTTAGCTTTGTAAGAACCTCTATATTGATTTTCATAAAGGCTGTGCCAAGTTTACACTTCCATCAGCAATGAATCTTTGCCTAAATCCTCACCAGAATTTGTTGTCATTTGTTTTCTTGATGAAGGTAGTTTTGATTTTTATTTACTTGATGGCTAAGAATGTTGAATTTTTTGAAATATTTTTTAGCCATTTGTATTTCTTTCTATAGCTTCCTTTTTAAAGCTTTCTCAATTGTTACATAATTTAAAAAACCTGCCAGTTGTGGTGGTACACACCTTTAATGCCAGTACTCAAGTGGTAGGAGGAACAACATGAGTTAGAGGCCACCCTGAGACTACATATTGAATTTCAGGTCAGCCTGAGCTAGAGTGAGACTCTACCTCCCCCCCAAAAAAAAAAATAATAAATAATGAAAAAGAGCAGGTATGGTGGCACACATCTTTAGTCACAGCACTTGGGAGGCAGAGGTAGGTTCCAGGCCAACCTGGGATAGTGAGATCCTACCTCTAAAAAACAAAACAAAACCCCCTAGACATAGACATATAATGAAACCTTGTCTGTACTTAAGTTTGTACAAAGCATAAAGTCAAACTGAAAAAGAGGCATTAGAGCACCCCTCCACCTGCTCCCCTTCACTAACATGGCTTTTTTAAAAAATATTTTATTTATTCATTTTCAAGCAGAGAGAGAGAGAAAGCCAGGGCTACCGCCTTGTGCATCTGGTTTATGTGGGTACTGGGGAATTGAACCCAGGGCCTTAGGCACTGGAAGCTAGTGCCTTATCCGCTGAGCCATCTCTTCAGCCCCAACATGGCTTCTGAGTCTACCAGCCAGTGAATAACAATAGCCCATCTCCCCAGATGCTCTTATGGTTTACAAGATCTAGGAGCTTCTGGAACTATAACTATAATCCGTTCTTCCACAACTGTCTTCTTACTTTACGTAGCAGAACATGGCATAGCAATAAAAACAACAAACAGCCTTTTTTCACTTGTGCTGAAGCACTCAGGAGACAGAAGTAGGAGGATTGCTGTGAGTTCAAGGCCACCCTGAGACTACATAGTGAATTCCAGATTCCCCTGGACTAGAGCGAGACCCTACCTCGAAAGTCCAAAAAAAAAAAACTATCTGCAGGGTGGAGAGTCAAAGAATCTGGTTGCTATTCAGTCCACAATGCTGGATGCTTTAGCAGTCTCAATCTGGCATTTGAAGGCCTAGAGGATTCCTGGAGACCTGCTGTCTTCAGTCCACATTGGAAGGCAGACAGGGTTGGATTCCAGTGTCTGAGGATAACAGTAGACAGATGTATGCAGATAGCATGGGCAGCCCAGCAAGAGGCGTTGAGCTCTCTTAGAGCTTATTTATGTGTAGTCTGCCACTGGAATTGCCACTCACTCTGGGAGCAAGTTTTCCTAATTCCATCAGTCCTTAGAAAAGCCCTCACAGACCTACCCAAGAGGCATGTCTGTTACTTGATTCCTAATCTGATGAAGTTGACATCAGGTGTCCTCTGTTCCGCTTTTGTTTCCTTGAGATACAGTCTTCCACTGATCTAGAGCTGTCATTTTCAGTCAGACTGGCTGACCAGAAAGTCCTAACTCTCCAGTCTCTACCCCCACAGAGGAATTGGGATTCCAGGCATGTGTAGCTATACCCAGGTTTTTTTTTTTAAATATATATTTTATTTATTCATTTTCAAGCAGAGAGAGAGAGAGCACCAGGGCCACAACCCTGTGGGTGGCTTTTGTGGGTCCTGGAGAATCGAACGAGGGGCCTTAGGCACTGGAGGCAAGTGCCTCAACCACTGAGCCATCTCTCCAGCCCCACCCAGATTTTTTTTTTATTCATTTATTTTTATTTATTTGAGAGATACACAAAAGCAGAGTATGGGCATACCAGGACCTCCTGCTGCTGCAAACAAACTCCAGATGCAGGCTTCTTTGTACATCTGGCTTTATGTGGGTACTAGGGACTGAACTGAACTCAGGCCTTCTAAGGCTCATAATTATAGGGCAAGAAGCCTACCCATTAAGCTGTCACCCTAACCCTCACTTACTCTTTTTTTTTTTTTTTCAATTATTCTTTATCTACTGATCTATCATTTCTTTGGTGTATTTGTATGTGGAGGTCAGAGTAGACAACTTTCTGGAGTAGGTTCTTACCTTCTACCTCATTTGAGGCAGGATTTCTATATCTCCTTTGCTTGTTATCTTTTGCTATGCTTGCTGTGAGCTTCTAGGAAATCTTTCTGTTTTCACCCTTCATTTTACCATCAGTGTGCTAGGACTACAGGTGCCCACAAAAAACGTCTGGCTTTTTATGTATGGTCTAGAAATCAAACTCAGGTACTTAGGCTTGAATAATAAGTGCTTATATACTGAACCAAGCCCTGCTTATTCTTTTAAGGTTTTTTTTCTGTTTGTTTCGGGCGGGGGGGGGGTTGCTGTTTGTTTGTTTGTTTGTTTGTTTGTTTTAGAGGCAGGGTCTTACTCTAGCCCAGGCTGATCTGGAATTCACTATTTAATCTCAAGTGAGCCTCCTACCTACCTCAGCCTCCTGAGTTCTGGGATTAAAGATTTGTGCCACCACACCCAGCCTTAAGATATGTTTTTTTTTTTTTAATTTATTCATTTTCAAGCAGAGAGAGAGAGAACACCAGGACCACCACCTTGTGGGTCTGGCTTATGTGGGTCCTGGGGAATTGAACCCTGGGCCTTAGGCACCAGAGGCAAGTGCCTTAACCGCTGAGCCATCTCTCCAGCCCAAGATGTGTTTTTAAGCATTAAATTCTGTAACCTAACTAGAATTTTATTATTTCCCCATAACAGTTTCTTGCTAATGTATCGTGAATAAATGTGTTCACATATACAGTAGTAGCCTTCAGTCTACTTTTAGATCCTTGTGAAAAGAATTATATGTATTCCTAACTTAAAAATATGTTCAGGTATGAATTGAACTGGATTCTTTGAGAGATTAACTAGCACTGGAATTTTTTTTTTAAAATATGGAACGCTTCACAAATTTGCGTGTCATCCTTGCGCAGGGGCCATGCTAATCTTCTCTGTATCGTTCCAATTTTAGTATATGTGCTGCCGAAGCAAGCACAGCACTGGAATTTTTTAAAAAACTTATTTTCTTTATTTATTTGCAAGCAGAGGGATACAGACAAAGAGACATAGACAGCAAGAGAGAAAGAGAAAGAATGGGCACACCAGGGCCTCTAGCCACTGCAAATGAACTCCAGGTGCATGTGCCACATAACTGGCTTACATGGGTACTGGGGAGTTGAACCCAGGTCCTTAGGCACTGGAGGCAAGCACCTTAACCACTGTGCTATCTCTCCAACCTCTAGCACTGGAATTTTTAAACAGTTTTTGGAGTAACTAAAAAGTGCAACCAAGCTGGGCATGGTGGCACACACCTTTAGCACTCTGGAGGCAGAGGTAGAAGGATCACCAAGAGTTTGAGGCCACCTGGTACTACATAGTGAATTCCAGGTTAGCCTGGGCCAGAGCAAGACAACCAAAGGTGAGAATCACTCCTTTAGGCATGTTATTTAACAATAAGACATGTTGTTTAAACTTGCTTTTGTTTGTATAAGGACATAATTAGTACTTGGACTCTGAGGACACCAGTATTTCAGGCTCTCCAAAGATTGTGTGCTACCCAAAATAGCTTTTTGTATTTTAAGTCATAAAACCAAGACTTCATCTAACCTGACTCCCATTTTCCAGGTCAGCATGGATTCCTGGTTTATGTTTGTTCTTCTTGGCAGTGCTCTAATAAATGTTAGTGCCAACAACACTACCACAGGTAAATTATAGTCTAAGAAAGTTGATATTTGTCATAAAATTTTGATTTCACATATAATGACCCAAAATTGAAGACCTGGGTGTTTTCTTTTTTATAAATTATTGAGTTTATTTGGGGAGAAATCACAAATTGTGGGGTTTGATTAAAGGGAATTAGGATCTGAGAAGGAAGGCAGAACATGTGTTCATGTAGAAAACATACTTAAGAAAGATTGAAGTTTAGGAGAAAACTGGAATAAAGCTGCAAGCATGTAAAAAGTTCATCATTTAAGAGAAACTGAGGCTTTTAAAGAGAAGTTAGAGCAGATGCCACAGGCATGTGGCATCGATGAAAGAAACTGAGGCTTCCAAGGAAGGATAGAGTGGGGCCTCTAACATGTGGAAGGTGGAATCTACTCACAGTGATACACACAGCATTCACTGAGTGCTTCCCTGTGGAGAGAAGCTAAGAGAAGGTTAGCTGGGTGAGGGGGAGCCAGGGATCCACATGATCACATGGATCCCTGTAACCTGAGCAAAGAGAGGCAGGTAAAGTAAAAAAGACTCTTATTTTCTTTAATACTACTATTAAGTTAGTATTAAATAAAATAATAATTAAGTTTTATTTTTGAAAAGTTTTATTTAAAACTGATAGTGTTTTTGGGAATTGCTAAATTATATTAAATGTTCAGTTGGGTTCTTATACTATCTTAAATATATCAAAGATAATGTGTTTAAAAGAAATTGTTAATAATTATGATTCTACATATTTATTCTGAAGAACTGAATGAAAACCATTTTCTTCATGCCAAACACAGCACTCCTTTGGAAAAGTATATAGGGTCTAGCATGAAGGGTTGGGTGTGTGTGAATTCGTTTGTAGGTATGTTTGTGTGTCTGTCTGGTCTTTGCTTGGTGCCCAGATGTTGGAGGCATTTATTAACCCTTGCTGCTTTATGTCTTCATTTTTGAGCTTCATGTTCTTCATGTGATGTTTCCTTATTTTTTGGGTGCTTGTAGTTTCACCTTCTTTAGGATTTACAAGACTAATTAAAGCATCATCAACAGCAGAATCAATCAAAGAAGAGAATAAAACTTCAAATCTGACCTCTTCAGTAACTATTCTTGCGGAGTCACCAACATTCAGCCCAAATCTAACTCTGGGACCCACCCATGTAGCCATTATTAATTCTTCACATTCTGACAACGGGACCAGGCAAGCAGCAAGCACTGATTCTGCAGGCACTACTATTTCACCAAATGGGACTTGGCTTCCAGAGAACCATTTCACAGATGCCAGAACAGAGCCCTGGGAGAGGAATTCCAGCACTGCTGCAACCACTCCAGAAACTTTTGCTCCTTCAGGTAGCAGGACTTTTTTTCTTTGAGGTTACCCTTTTATTATCTTTGTGTATGTTTTCTAGCCATAAGTTCCTTGAAATAAAGTTGCTCAAGCAAAGTAATGAGACATAAATATAAGGGATTCTTAAGAATATCTTATTAACATGTTTTTGAGAGCATATTTTTTGTCTAGGGTAGATTCTAATTAGATTGGGAAAACTAATATGTTAAAGTGTGTTTAGAAAGATTGAAAATAAAAGAAAAAGATTTCTTTGTCTTTCTTCAGTATTTAGCTCCCAAAGAGGGGAGGTAATTGCTGATGTAAAAAATAGGGAGTCACACTAGATGAAGTTTTATATCATACTGTCTAAATGACTAAAATACAAAAAAAAAATGAAGATGAAAGATAAAGAGGCTTAGTAATAGGATTAGCCTTGAAAAAGAAGGGCTCCATGGAGATCTTGAGGAGGAGAATGGCAGTGGATGATGTCCCAGAAAATATACAGAGCAGCAGACTAGTGTCCAGGGGTAGAGTGAGAAAGAGGGCCTCAGGGAAAATGTTACATTACAGGGCCAATTTTTCTGGGGCTGAAGAGCCCCATGCCTTTGTTTCCTTAAATCTGAGTCACAAGATAAAAGCTGAGGTGGCCCAGCAGTTGAGAGCAGGTGGGGTAGGATAAATTTCTTACTTAGTAAACAATTCTGTGTAGAGTAAAAGGAAATAATTGTTTCCTGGTTGTCGTTTAAATAAAATTCCTTTTTCTAGCAAATCATTTTTTCTTCTGTGATCCCATCTCCTTGGTTCTGATTTCTTCCCAGTTGTGTGGTTTCCCTCAGATAGATTTTTTGCTACATTCCATCTCATTTAGTTACTATAGACTACATCTTTCATCTAGACCTTGTAGCACAGACCTGAAAACTGCCTTGCTTTAATCTAATTTTTCTGCAATAAAAATTATATAGAATTTACAGTTAAAACCCATAAAGACCCAGACTCTGCCATAGACAGTTATTTGCTTTACCTCTCTCTGTACTCGTTTCTTCATATGTGAAGTTGGAATGAAGGATATATATATATATATAGATAGATCATGGAGTTATTATTTAGATTAAGTTAATATGGGTAAATTACTATGGTGTTTGCATATGGTAAGCACTTAAAAAAATGGGGTTTAAGAGATTGCTCAGTGGTTAAGGTGCTTGCCTGAAGAGCCTATTGACTCATGCTCAATTCCCCAGTGCCTATGTAAAGCTAGATGCATCCAGAGTTTGTTTGCAGAGACTGGTGGCCCTGGCATGCCCATATTCTCTCTGTCTCTCTCACTGTGCTCGCAAATAAATAATTTTTTTATTGGTTGGGTATGATGACAAACACCTTTAATCCCAGCACTTGGGAGGCAGAGATAGGAGGCTCACCATGAGTTTGAGGCCAGCCTGGGACTACAGAGTGAGTTCCAGGTCAGCCTGGACTAGAATGAGACCCTACCCATGGAGAGGAGACCCATTCTAGGATTACAGATCTAGTCTGAGTTTATTTACCAGGAGGGCTAGAAACAACTCTTTAAAAACCTTACTTTCCATAATAGAAGAGAGCTTTCTCTGGAAGTTAGAGCTGGGTCAGAGGGATGGGGAAGAGTGCTGAGACTTCTGAAATCTTTACATTCAGTCGTGTTTTATCTGGTTTGTTATCTGCTCTCATCACTAAAATTTCAGCACTTGAGAACAGAGGGAACAGAAACAGTTTCTTTTTGTTTTGTTTTGGCTCCCCTCACCCCCAGGTAGGGTTTCATTAACTCAGGCTGACCTGGAACTCAGTCTGTAGTCCCAGGCTGGCCTCAAACTCATGGTGAGCCTCCTATCTATGGCCTCCCAATTCACAGTGATCATACCTCTTCTTTTCTCCTAGCTGCAGCTGGATATTTTTTTTTTTTATTATTTACAGTGTGAAAGCATGTGAGTGTGCAAAGACCTTCTACCACTGCAAAGGAACTCTTGACACAAGCACCACTTTGTATATCTGGCTTTATGTGGGTACTAAGGAATTGATCCCAGAATGTTAGGCTTTACCAGCAAATGCCTTTAACCACTGAGCTATCCAGCCCCCACCTGGGATTTTATCACGTAACTATACTTAGTACAAAGCAATCTTATAAATTTAATCTTTTTTAAAAAAATTTTTTTTCATTTTATTTGAAAGAATATAATGTACAAAAAGAAATGTAATCCTTAACTGGACAACTTTGTGAGCTGCTAAAATTCAAAGATTAGGCTGGGTGTGTGCCACGCCTTTAATCTCACACTTGGGAGGCTAAGGTAGGAGGATTGCTATAAATTTGAGGCCGGCCTGAGACTACATAGTGAATTCCAGGTCAGTCTGGTCTAGATGGAGACCCTACCTCGAACCCCCCCCCAAAAAAAAAAAAATCAAAGATCTGTACTAAAGGCAAATAAGAGAGTCTTTCAGCATTTTTAAATTCATATTTTAAATGTTTTCTTTGTTGATTTCTAATTTTATTGTTTGTGATAAAAATTACTGTTTGTACTAGTAAGAATCTGTATGGGCTTATAGATATTTCACAGGATTTTTGTTTTTTTTAATGGGAGGAAAGGATTCATTTCAGACTCACAGTTTTTTGTTGTTGTTTTTGATTTTTTGAGGTAAGGTCTCACTCTAGCCCAGGGTGACCTTGAATTCACTGCGATCCTCTTACCTCTGCCTCCTGCCTTCTGAGTACTGGGATTAAAGACATGTACCACCACGCCTTGCTCACACTTAGAGTTTAGAGGGAAATCTTCATCTTGACTGAGGAAGCTGGTTCACTTCATCATACATCCACAGCTGAGAGAAAGCAGTCTGAAAGAGTTAGCTCTGAACACACAGTTGAGCTGGACTAAACAACCTGATCAAAGTCCATTCCTGGCAGCATATTTTGTCCAACAAGGCTTCACCAGCCAAGGGCTAAGTAGGAAGCTTAA
>PVHP010029935.1:0-22018 GCA_004024765.1 Zapus hudsonius
AAATCCAGACTATCAGACATTGTAAGCAAATAGTTTTAATTACTGAGCAATCCTTTCCAGCCCCAAAAATGCAACCTTCCTAGGTTGAGCTTTTCAGAGAGGAAGCTATTTTTGATTTGCCCATGCTCATGTAAGCAACCCCATTGAATGCATTGGTTGATCAACTTAAACACGGTGGTATTGATGATTTGCCCTGTCTTTGGTTCCAG
The DNA here is from genome assembly GCA_004024765.1 of Zapus hudsonius. NCBI lineage: Eukaryota > Metazoa > Chordata > Mammalia > Rodentia > Dipodidae > Zapus > Zapus hudsonius. Next base: position 210 of record PVHP010029935.1, read on the forward strand.
ATCTGCTTTGAATTGGCATTTCTTTACAGGTTTCCTAGAAAAGTCATGAATATAACAAATAAATTTAAAAATCTCAATCATGTAATATATAATTGACAATTATAAACTCTAAGGATTCAAAAATATTGAAGCTTTTCTTCTATTACATAATTTAAATATTTCCATTTTTATATATTACTATTTTATTGTAGAATTCCAATGGTTTAGTTTCCCTAGATAATTCTTTTTCCTTGGAAGTTTAGCAGAGTTTTTTTTTTCAAGTAACTTTAATGTATGTTGGGTTGAATAGACAGCTCAGCAGTTAAAGGTGATTGCTTTCAAAGCCTGATAGTCCAGGTTTTATTTCACAGTTTTCACATCAAAACAGATGCTCAAAGTAGTGCATGCCTCTGGAGTGTGGTTTTATCAGTTAGAGACTTTGGTGTGCCCATACTCACTTTCTCTCTCTCTCCCTCCTCTCTTGTATAAACACATACACACACACTCATATACATATATATATATGTATATGAGTGTGTGTGTATATATGTATATATATGCATATATAATACACATTTATACATTCATATGTTATATATAATATTATTACTAGTATGTCAGAGTTAAATTAATAGTACAAATTTAGCTTTACTATTTTGAAACAATAATTATTTTCCTATTTTGTTAACTTTAGGTTAAAATATAATTATATCATTTAGAATCATTTTTATTTAGAAATATCTTTCAGTTTAGAGCATAATATATCTTGGAAATGTTTATCAGAATTTCACATTAGTTGTTTTACCTAGAGTGTTAAAATGAAAGTTGTAATATCTTTTGAGTGTGTAAGGAAAAATATAATTTATTATAGATTTTAGGCCAAAATGGCATGTCATATAGAGTTTTTAGGAGATTTATGAGATATATAGAGAATATGTATATGTTTATGGTTGTTTATGGTTGTTTATGATATGGTTAATTGATCAATGAACTATATGATTTTGAATCAGATGTAGACCATTTTCATTACTACTTGAACTCAATTTCTGCATGGTTCATAATTTTTAAAATGTATAGTTAATATGATGCATGTTATTGTCCTTTCTTCCTTTCTTACAAGTATGTGCACATTTGCAAAAAAAATGCTAATATTCAGTAACAGTCCTATAAAATATGTTAACTCTGTTTAGTCATTGACTGATCTTGCTCTAATCTTAAAATTTTGTGATTATTTTTTAAAATTTTTTATTTATTTATTTTCAAGCAGAGAGATACAGAGAGAGAGAGAGAGAGAGAGAGAGAGAGAGAGAGAGAGAGAGAGAGAGAGAGAGAAAGAGAGAGAGAGAGAGAGAGCGCACCAGGGTCACCTCCTTGTGGGTCTGGCTTATATGGGTCCTGGGAAATTGAACCCAGGGCCTTAGGCACTGGAGGCAAATGCCTTAACTGCTGAGCAATCTCTCCAGACCAAAATTTTGTGATTATGGACCTCTGTTGCATTTATTCTGAAACCCCCGAAAATTATCTAGCTATTTCAAATATTGATATTACCCTGGTGAATTCACTGCTGTGTGCATTATTGTTCTTTGTTCCTGTTTCATGCATTCATATTAGCAAAATGTGAAATTCTGTGAAGAATAAAATCCCTTAATCACAAAAAACACCCTCCTTCCATACCTGGAAACAAATTACTTGTTCTTGAGAACTTTCCTATGAAGAATTTAGCAGAAGCAGGTATAGTTCTATCATTTTGATGTTTTTGTTAATGTTTCCAATGTTCTTTGAAATCTGAATCACTTCTTATTGTTTTCATATACTTCATCACATTGCTGATCAGAAATGAGCTGTAATTTCCCAACCCCTGCTCGCAAGAGCTAAGTAGCATCTTACTGTAAATTGAATGGAGTTCTGCCCTTAACTGTGGAGAATGAACTGCTGTTGGGTCTGATTGACTGTTGATGGATTGGGGTGTGGGGTATCTTGAGGCTATTGAATGCACCTTACAATGCTTAATAAAAATCTTTATTCTTTTAGTATTAAAAAAATAAGAAACAGCCGGGCATGGTGGAACACGCCTTTAATCCCTGCACACGGGAGACAGAGGTAGGAGGATCACCATGAGTTCAAGGCCACCCTGAGACTACATAGTGAATTCCAGGTCAACCTGGGCTAGAGTGAGACCCTACCTTGAACCCCCATCCAAAAAATAAAATAAAATAAGAAACAAAGTCCCAAAAAACAAAGTCCTATGTTATCAATTTATAGTATTATTTTAAGTTGCTTTATTCCACATAAATTTGTGTAACTTTAAGAAACAATCAAAAAAATAGACATGTAATTATAAGTTTAATAAGCAGAGTCCAAATCACATCTTAAAATGAACAGAAGGCAAATATTTGTTGCTAGTATTAAAGTGTAACCTTTCTGGTCGAAGTTGATCATTTATGAATGTGAGTGCAATAATTAGCTATTGAAGAAATTATAGCTCTATAGTTCTTGAAAAATCCTACAAATTATTTAGAATGATCAAACCACACAGAAAGTCCCAATTGAGGGAGATCATAATGTCAATATATTTCAAATAATTGCAAGACTCTATTCACTGTAAGTGATAATTTATACATACTAACATCTCTCCCTCCAGTTGTATTGACTCCCTTCCTCACTGAATCCCATGGAAGAGGCAGAAATGCGGGAATCCACACAGATGACATTGAAGCTGGAGCCTCTGGAAAGGGGTAGAACAGTGGCAAGTAAGAGTGCAGACTTTACGACAGAAATCTTAGGAGCTCTTTTTCTTCCATTGCATGTGAGGACACAGAAGTCTACCACAGCATAGTTCTTTCCTGAACATTCCTTTGCCAATGACGTATTCTTGGACTGTTTTGACTGTGAGTATAAGAAACAGTTTTCAGTTATTTACAAGCTTCACCGTGTGATATATCTTTGTTATAACAGTCTTAACAGATTTAGATAATCTCTATGGATCTGAGCTTAACAACAGTGCCTAGGAAATAAGGGCAGGATTTACTTGTCATTGATGATGACAGTATTTACCTCAAAGTGAGGCCATGATTCTTGCTACCTGCTCTTCAGGCTGTTATGTAAACCACACCGTTTGTGGAACAGTCTTAGAGGATGGCTTTTAAAAATATTACCAGGCCTTAACAACGTATCTGAAGTATAATTATACAAATCTGTCCATCTGCCTTGCTTGTGTGTTTAGCACTCCTTGCATGATTTCTGTCTGATCAAGTAAATGTCTAAGGTGACAGGTATCCAACTGAAAAATCACACTGAAAGGAATGAAGGGTGACCTCTGGCCAACACCCAAATAAGCAGCTATGCAAATGTTAAAGATCAAAACCGGATCTATCTGTGCTTCCAGATGAGAAAATAACCCCACTCAAATCTGAATAGTATCCCTAAGACAGTGCACCCAGCTAAGCCTTGTGTGGATTCCTGACATAAACCATCTGAATTTTGAGTAAATGTGTTATGTAATAATCGATAAACAAAGTGGTTCTTTATTTCATATTCATGATGAGGTCTAGTAGAATTCTGCAACATCTGAGGTGAAAGCTAAGACAAGGAATAAAATAAGAACAAAAAAATTCAGCACTGCCATTTTACTGTTTTGCTGAAACAGAGCATATTCTTTCTGAGCATACTGGACACAAGATTAATTTCTGCTGCATTAGAGCCAAAAGAAGAAGGTCCTACAAGACAGCCTAATCCTTTTCTCTGTTTGTGAAGTCTGGCACGCTGCTACAACATCCTGAACCTAGCATGCAGGATAAGACCTCAAGTATAAAATAACAGAACGTCTTAATGCTGAAGCAACAGTATTGCCTAATGGACAGGCAGTTATGAGACCTTCAGTCAGGGGAGTAAACAAGCCATTTGTAAGGAAACAGGTGAGGGAGGGAAACATATTTTAAACCTTCAAATCAGGAGGTGCGGGAGAAAGAAGAGAATAGAGACAAAAACAGGAAGACAGATAGAGTGGAACCCCAAACCTTTGGTCCTGATCATTCCCAGGACAGACTGTCCATGCCTGGTGAGTGTAATGCCACACTGATAATTTTTTTCTTGCCATATCTCTATTTTTTTGCAAGTCACTGAATTCTTCTGGAGGAGGGCTCAAGAAGTGTGAGACCCAGTAATATGACTGCTAATGTTGAGCAGCATTTCATACAGAGATGGGGATTACCTTAGACACTCAGATGCCACAGATTTATCCTTGCTTTTTAAAGAGGCTATTACCTTGTGTAATAAATCAATTTGCTTCCTGTAAAAGCAAGAAAGTATTTTTTCCAAATGTCAATTATCTACATACATGGAATGCAGACGACTCTAATTGTTTTCTACTTTTAAAATAATGATTTCATGTAGGGAGTAATTTATTTGAATTTTTAATGTTGAACAATCAGTCTTTCCATTTTAGAAAATCCCAGTTCTCTCATGAAAGCAGTTAATCTACTAAACACAATTAAATTTACAAATAAACATTTGTGTTATTTGGAACTGTTCTTGCTAGGATGGCAAACATTTTATACACAAAAGTATTATGATTAATTTTACTTAAGTATGGTGTTTTAAAATTACGTATTCTACCCTTATTCTTTCTATACTCTAAGCTTGTAGAAGTTATAAAGACGTTTGAGATATAAGTTTTACTGATTTTTTCCAATGCTTTCTTATATCTGAAAGTTAAATTACTTATGAGGCCAAAAGTAACACAATGGCTATAAGGATGCTGACGGTTTTATTAAAGTGTGGAAAAGATCTGACAAAAGACTTTTGAAAAGCGATATCAAAAAAATGAAATGTTTTTGACTGCATTTAGTTGGAACATAAATATAAATGAATACAAAATGGAAGAAGTCAGAAGGGAGAGAGGGAGATGAAAGAGAGAAAAAGGGACACAGAGAGAGAAATATAATTTCTAGCACAACTTGTTGCCCAACTTGTATCTGATTGACTTTCTATTTGAATCTCTATTTCATGATGAGGATCTGAGAACTTTTATCAAGGAGATTATAGACAAGGTTATATTCTAAATCCTTCCATGCTTATTTGAATTATCTGTTCTTCTGTATGTTTTAATGTCTCCTTTACCTTTCTAAAGATATAATTTACGTATCATAATGTTCACTCAAGTATAAAAGTCAGTAATTTTAGAAAACATAAAGAACATTTCTATAATTCTGTTCAAAAGAAATTTCTATCATTCCTGAACATCAATTTATTTGTAATCAATTCTGGTCATACCTTCAAACAGTGTCAACCACTAATGTGTTTATAATATGTTTATGCAGATTTGACTTTTCTCTTTATAAAAATTGAACAATGTAATGAAGAGTCTTTTGTTCCTGGATTCTTTCACTTATCATAATGTCCTTGAGATTCATTCATATAATATAATCTATTAGTGTCTTAGTCAGCCACAGGCAGCTGGGATGAATCTCCAAACCAGGCACAGTTTTGGGAGGAAAGTATTTATTAAAGTAACATATCCAGGGAAGTTAAATAATGAAGAAAAAGGCTGGCCCCCTTCCACAGATCCAAGAAGAGAGAGAGAGACCCATAGAGACCTCCAGCCAGCACACTCCAACTCCAACCAGCAGGATTTCCAGGCCTGAGCTCAGACTTCTCTTTGCATATGTATAGCTGGAATTTCACATTTAAGTCAGAAATACCTTAAAGCTGCAGCCTATTAGGCCAGGCCAAGGTGACACATCCTCCAGTCAGAAAACTGGAGAAAACTGATAAAACTCTTGAATCTATTGGGGGACATCCATTTAAACTACCACAATTAGTTTTTTTTTAGATAAATAAAATTCCATCAGTTTAGGTGTAGCACAATTTATATTTTAACCAGCTGACAGATATTTGGATAATTTACATTTTGAGGTCATCAAAACTAATGATAATGAAGGCTGTGTGATCCGATTGTGTTTTCTGAATCAAATGCATAAGTGCTTTCTGACCTGACAGAACCACCTAACGCTTTGACAGTAATGCATGAGAGCTGGGCTCTCTACATCATCATCAAAGCCAAGTTTGTCTCTTTCTTACAGATAATGAGGATAGATATCTTGTGTCTAAATCTTGTGTCAACATAATGCTACTCATTAGAGCCTGAATTCCCACTTTGTAATGACTGATGATGTTGAACAACTCTTCATTGCTTATTAAAATTGAAATATCTTCTCTAGTGAATCGTATCTTCAAATACAACTTTCAGGTTTTTAAATTGGGTACTTTGTCCCACAAGTCTCTGAAAGAGTGATTCTTTTTTCCTTTCTATTCTGATCTCTTCCTTTCCACTTGAAGCCCTACAATTCTTTCTTTTACCACTGCAGGTTGTCATTGACAGTCTTCCCTCTAGTCGTTAGTGTTTATAGGTGTGCATATGAGGAGTGGCTTTCTCCATATTTTCCTTTAATTCTTTGAGGATAATTACAATTTGTTTATTGAACACACTTGTTGCCAGTTATTTTGAAACCCTCTGTTACTCGTTTCAGTGTCTAAATACCATCTATTTAAGGGATTTTATTTGTGCATCACCTAGTTACTATTTTTTACCTTTGTATTTTTATTGAGATGCTGATGGTTTCTCTATGGTTTTTGTAACACTTGGTTTTTAGATCTCCTAATATTTGTTTTGCGGATATTTCATTTAACTATTTGTCACTGTTACTTTACATATACCTGGATGAAATCTGAGCAATATCATGATATGTGTCCATAGGCATATCCAGTCATTTTCAGTTTTTTTAAATATAATTTTTTAAAACTCTGGATTCTACGCATCCAACCTGGACCTCTTCATCATTTCATGTATGTATTGCTTAAGTACTTCAACTCAGAAAGTCCTTCATGCATGCTAATGGACTTAGCATATGTTGGCATGATGCACTGATAATAGTTTTAAAGTAAGTTTCTACTTGACTTTTGGTTGGTATAGACCTTTCGGAGATTATTAATACTTTCACAGTAAGCTAATGATATCTTCCTAGCTGGGGGTCTCTCTAGTCTCTTTTCAAAATATACAGTCATCTAGCCCAATCAGAGGGATAAGGTAAACTTTGCATGACCATTTAATTATTCAGTTAAACTCCATAGAGTTACTGATGCTTCATGAATGTTGTGAGCATGCTCTCCTCATTTCTCTTCTGTACATGTCTCATCAAAGCTTTGTGATACGATTCTGCTTTCTGAAGCAAAGGCATAAGTGCTTTCTGACATGATGGAACCATCTAATGCTTTGACAGTAATGCACGACAGCTGGGTGCTCGACATCTTTGTCAAACCTGAGTTTGTTGCTGGACCTTCTCTGAGGGTCCTCTGCTTGCCTCAACATGGATTCCATTTACAGATGATGGAATCCCCAAGGATTCACCTCAGGGACCATATGTCCATGCTGGCTCCTCTGCTGCCAATGAGCTCCCAGGTTGAAGCTGGGGGTTCACTAGTCCCTCTTACTTTCACAACAATACTGCAAAGGCTGAGGCTAACCTGAGGCAAGGATGTGGTCTATCCAGGTTCCAGAATGCATAGTTCTCATTAAGGTAACCTCACCAGAATTCTGATTAACATTTTTTTTAAATCATTTCTCCAGTTTTTTCATGCTTTTGGGAGATATGTTAAACTTCTCATTTTGTCCATGCAAATGTTTCATGGAATGTCTTTTTTGCTTCTTCAAGAGATGTTTGCTATTTCTATGGGTATGATATTCTTGCATCACAGTTTTTATTTTTCCATTTTTCCTGTTTTCTCCAGGGGTATATATGGGAATTTTCCTGAAAGACTTTATGATTCTCTTTCTTCTTTAACATCCCGTGTGTTCTCCACTCAAAATTGTATCAGTGCATTCTTTGTCCCTAGAGCTTAGAAGCAATGCCAAATTTTAGTGTGATCCTCTGTCATAAATATTTCAAATCCAAGAAATGTCTTTTCTTCTGTCGTCTTTTCTAAAGACGACATAGCATATGTGGTTTTTGAGCTTCTTCTGAAGCTCTGATTTACAAGGAAAAAGAAAAGCCATATGTTTTGTATGGTCATTGGTTTTAATGATATCAAGAGTTACAAAGTTACACACATGTTTACAAGAGTTTCTCAGCTAAAATTCCATTTCTCACAGGCAGCTAGCTGACATTTACTTTCTCCAAGGAGTTTGGAAAAGAAAGAAAGTTAAAAATTACATAATTCCTGGTATGGTGGCGCCAACCTTTAATTCTAGCCCTTGGGAGGCAGAGGTAGGAGCTGAGTTTAAGGCCAACCTGTGACTATATAGTGAATTTCTGGTCAGCCTTGGCTAGAGCAAGGCACTATCTGGGGAAACCTTCCCATAAAAATACATAATGATATTGAATTGTTTTCATAGAAATAATTTAAATTATTTCTTGGACCACTTTATTTTTTATCTTTGTTTATTAACAATGTGGATGTGTGTGTGAGTGTGTATGTGTGTGTGTGTGTGTGTGTGTGTGTGTGTGTGTGTGTGTGTGTGTGTATGCACACAGTACAATGCATGCTAGCCACTGAGGTAGATGTTGGACAATACCTGGAATGTCATTGTGATCCTGTTCTTCCGCTGTGTGTGTGAGACAAAGTAGTCTCCTATTCATCCCTGTGTATACCAGGCTGACTATCACTTGAATTTCCAGAACCCTCTGGTCCCCACTTTCCATTCTGCTGCAAAAGGCCTCCTTTTATGGCCCCCTGGGTCCCCTTTATAAGAGTTCTCAGGATGCAAACTCAACTGGTCACCTTTGCATGGTAAGTGCTTTTATCCCTTGAGCTTTCCCTCTACTCTAGAACACTTTATTTTATAGATTTTGTTAATAAAACCCATATAATTTGATGCACAAAAGTGAAAGTCAATGGTAGTATATCATTTAAGATATTTTAAAGTTTTTTTCTATACATTTTTTTGAAAATCAATTGTCAAAGACAACTGATTTCTGTGGTAGAAGACTAGGTTGTTTCTGATAATTCTATCTCAACTAAAATAATTGATTCTTTTAAATTTTACCAAAGTTAACAAAAGCTCTTTTTTTAAAATTTTTAAAAAACTTTTTTGTTAACTTTTTGTGCTTTTTGTTCCTGGGGACACATCAGACTTTTTAGTGCCTCTATTGTATTTATATTTTACTTCTCCAACCTCTTAAACTAGGAAAGGCCAGATAGAGCTTATTGGATACTTCAGTTTTATTTTGTTTGTTTATTTTGTCTTATAGAAAATCTTATTCTTGTAGGCATGTTATTTTGATTAAAAAGACCTCTCTTATTCCCCCTCTTGCTGAACCCTAACTTCTACCTATTAGGGACCAATACCTATACAATTGAAGAGAATGACTCCCCATTACTTGCCATTTTTATCCTCAGGGAGAGATGAGGTTTTATACACTTTTCTTCATCCATGATAAAATGATACTTGTACTATCTTATCCAAGTCTCATCCAGTAACCACAGTTATTATAAAAATATGAGTGTAATAGCCATATCATTTATAGACAACAGAGTTCCATAGCACTCTTCCCTGTCATTCAGCTCTTAAATTCTCTCCACCCTCTCTCCTACCATGTTCTTTAAGCTTTGGAGAATTTGATAAAGATGCCTCACATTGGACTGAGCACTCAAATGTAACTTGTTTCCAGCATTTTGGCCAGTTCTGAGTCTCTCCATTAAGCTCAGTCTACTGAAACAACAACAACAAAAAGAGTCACTTCTCTCACCAGAGCTAAGAGCAGCACTCCTCTATGGATGTAGACAGAAACGTTTAGCAACACACATCTAGTAGGTTCATCACTGAGACATGATTTAGCCATGTACTTTCTACTCTGGTTTATTATACCAAAGATTCATTCCCTCCAGGGGAATGAGTCCCAAATGCAATCAGAAAGGTGTTCTTTTCTCCAATACCAGTTATGCCACTATAGCCCCAGGGGGACATATCATACCTGATTAGTTAGACATTCATTACTGGCTGACATTATTGGTTACCATTTCTTACCAAGCAGCCTGCTAACACCTTATGATAATATGAAAGCTAGCTAGCAAAGAAGTTGTTTCTTGATATAAAGTTTTTAAAAAGTATTCATTTGCTTCTCATGTTTTTTTTTCTTTTTCCCCATCAAGCTTTTGTGCTTCACTTCCCACTTCAGATATGGAAATGATAACCAGAGGAAGCAGGGCAAAAGCTGACCTACAAATGTCAGGAGACATGTATGACAACTGTGGTTGTGTAGGCTGTTGAAAATTGATAGCACCTCATTGACCCGACAAAAATTAGCTTCTCCTGATATGTTTCTTTTTTTTTCAGATTTCTCTTATAGGTCAGGAAAAGAAATGTTTTAGCTTTCAATATATGCCCTGGAATACTGGCAATAGTGGCCAATGTAAAGAAAACAATCTGACTTTCCTATTCACATTACCATCACTGCTTTTGAAATATTCTACTATTGTGTTATTGAATTCTTTTTTCCATTCTCATGAACTGCATTCCCAGAAAAACTACAAATCATCCACTCAGAATTTTATTTGTGTCTGCTTACACAGTAGACCTAGCATTACTCAGCTTTAATGAGACCAAGTTGGGTCCACAACCCTGCTGATTTTCTTTGATTTAAATAAGCCTAAAGCTCTAGATACTAGGCTACACAATTACAAATCATGAAACCCGGACAACAAAGTACACTGAGAATTGGTTGATCAAATAAAAGAAAATGAAATAAATATTAAGAAACTAAAGAAATGCCAGGTAAATTATTAAGCCAAAGATTGCTATAGAGCAGAACTCAGCAAGCATTTTAAAGAGCAAGTTGTTTCTGCAAGACATATGATATCTGAATTTGAAACCTGAATTCAGTCATGGATATGTGCTTGGTCATAATGTATGTGGCTAAATTTCCATGAATCATTATTGCAAATGTTGCCTTTTGGCATGCTCCTCATGCTACATGCTCGTGTGGGCATCTATCTCTCCTGTTCCTGCTTTCCTTCAGGGACATTGGAACCCAGCTTCACTGGCCTTCCAACATGGACTGAAATGCAGTGGCCCTCCAGGGATCAATCCTCCAAGCGACATCCAGGCTCATGGACTCAGCAGCTACTGGATTCTGTAATTCTACAACCTGCAGAAAGTTGTTTGATTCCCAGCCTGTATCGTATAGTTACTCAGAGAAGAACTTGAACCCAATGAGTTCCCACACAGTGTGACCATTTAGCCTCCACCAAGCCAACGCAAGGATTGGGCACAAATGATCCAAATACCCATAAAAAGATTCATGGTGATGTTCTTAAAAGAAATTAGTAAAACCTATGAGTACTTTTCACAAAAAAATAATGCTTGCTCAGATTGATGGTATCTTTATTTCTTTGAAATGCAGCCTGATATTTACAACAATATATATATTGTATATATATATATATATATATATATATATATATATATATATACAATATATATATATATATATTTTTTTATATATATATATATATATATATATATATATATATATATATATATACAATATATATATATATATTGTTGTATATATATTCATATATATATATATATATATATATATATATATATATGAATGCTGTAATTCATGAATGAATTCAGGTTTCAAATTCAGATATTATATGTCTTGCAGAAACAACTTGCTCTTTAAAATGCATGCTGAGTTCTGCTCTACAGCAATCTTTGGCTTAATAATTTACCTGGCATACATGGTTTTGTGTCTATGTGGTGTGTGTGTGTGTGTGTGTGTGTGCATGCCCCTGTGTGAGTAGGTGCATGTGCACTTATGAAAATGTGCATGTGAAGAACAGACGATGACATTGTGTGCCTTCCTTACAAATTCATGGAATTGCTAGGAGCTAATTAATCTGTCAGTTTGCTTTTGATATTTTTATAGCACAAATATACGCAGAATTATAGAATTCTGAGTAATGGTCAAGAAACTACTTCCTAGGAAATTGGTTTCTAAATAAATATGTGGAACACACAATGGCAGACCTCAACTGTGGTCATAAGTAAACCATAAACAATTAAAGTTGAATCTCCTAAAAGTTGAATCATAAAACAAATGACACCCTAAGCAAGCATTTTTATTTTCCTATCTCTCTTTCTTTCCTGTTTGCATTACTTTTTTGACATTCTTAAATAGGATTTTCCTATGTAGCCAAGGCTGGCATGGAATTGTCAAACCTTCCTACCTCAGCTTTAGGAGGGATAGGTTTACAGAGCTGTGCAATCACACCTGACTCTAACAATCATGACTTTTGTCTAATTAAGCTCTTCAATTGTAAACTTTAAGCCTATTATTAAATACAAATTGAAATTTATGATATAAATTATACTGAAGATCCGGTTAATCATGTTCTTCATATACAACAAAATGTTATGCCCATATTTATCACCTGATGTGTTAAAATAATAAATATATTAATAAAACCTGATGTTTTATTACAGGGAAATAACCCAAAAATCTATGAATATTGATCATAATAAAAATTATATATTTTATTAGATCTCAGGAAACTTTCTTTTTTTAAACAAAATTTTAAAAAATATTTTATTCATTCATTTTCAAGCAAAGAAAGAGAGAGAAAACCATGGCCACCACCTTGTGGGTCCTGGGGAATTGAACCCGGGGCCTTAAGCACTGGAGGCAAGTGCCTTCACCGCTGAGCCATCTTTCCAGCCCCAGGAAACTTTCCTTTAAATGTGGCTACAGGTCAATTCAAGCTAATCACTATATAGTAATCTGAAAACATAATTATGTTTTGTGGTAAATTATACAGATTATCATTAATGACTAACTGTATATATACCATTGAAAGTAATTTGACAATTCTGCAATTTTTCCAATAAATCATATAAGTATTTTTCAAACATATGCTTGATTTATGAGTTAGAACAGAGAGAGCCACTGTATTTTCCATTTTATTCTCTTCATTTAAAATTTTTCATTTATTTTTTATATTTTATTTATTTATTTGAGTGAGAGGAAGGGAAAGAGGGAGAGAGAGAGAGAGAGAGAGAGAGAGAGAGAGAGAGAGAGAGAGAGAGAGAGAATGAGAATGGGCTTGCCAAGGACTCTAGCCACTGCAAACAAACTCCAGATGCATGTAACACCTATCTCATCTGGCTTTATGTGGGTACTGAAGGATTGAACCCAGGCCCTTAGGCTTTGCAGACCAAGACATTGACTGCTGAGCCATCTCTCCAGCCTCTTAATTTTATTTTTTTTGCTGAGTTGTGTGTGGTTGGTACTCATGACTTAATTTGAGAAAATGATTATTATGATATTTCATTATTATCACATTATTCTAAATATATAAATGGTCACTCTAATTCAAATTATTGAGTGGTTCTAAAAACAAAAATAATTATAGTATAAATTAAAAAACTTGAAGTAAAATTGGGTTTGTTGAAGTGTGCAAGATAGGTAAACTAGACAAATTGAATCTCAGTGTGGAAAAGTATCACTGAAATGATAAATGTGTTCTAAGGGATTAATGATAGATTGAAATGTCATTTGTTAACTTGAGGATATAGCAATTAAAACTTCAAAATCAAATATAAAAAGCATTATAAATGAACAATATATCATAACTGTCACTATTTTGAATATAATTAGAGTCCTCAAAGGGAAAACAGGTGGATGGAATATGTGAAGATATCTTGTTCAATTTTTTTGAATCTATAGAAAAATAAGCAGCCCCACACAAACCAAGGTCAATGAACCCTGACCATTAAGAAATGAATAAAACCGCACCAAGACAACACAGAGATCAAATGGTACAAAAATTATTATGAAGTATTTGAAGCATACACAGAGAGGAAGCATATTAGTTAGAGAAACAAAAAGATGAAGGTGACTTCTTGTGAGAACAATGTGTACAAATGAGGAAAGAGTGCAGGCATACTGTTAGTGTTGAACAAGAAAAGAGTAAGACCTGTCATCCTTAAACTTTATATGGAAAAAAGTTCTTTCAATATTTAGGATGAAATAAAGTATCTTCCAGATATGAGACTTGAGGTGTTTCAGCACCCACACACTGAGAGTAGATTAACATCAATGAGAATCCTTATAAAGACACAAAAAAACACTACATCAAAATATAGATATCCATGAAGGAATGTGGAGCTCTCAAAATTGTTCACATAAATCTTCTAGAAACAAAATATTTTATGGTAAAAAATCTAATTAAAAGGTCCTTGAAAAATAATGGCAGTGTTCCAGTGTAATTGAGGCCATAGTGTATGTATTAATAGAAGTTAGGGAAACGATATGAAGGATCTTATGGGAGGAAAGGATGAGATTATTTTAAGGACAAAACTATGACTTCTTAATTTATAGATCAGTTACTGTGGAGCATCACTGCAAAATTCACTGGGACCGTTTCTTCTAGAAGTTGCCAGAAACTTGCTATATGGATGTTGGGAGAGGTCCTTCACAATAACTCCTCTAATCGGAATACTGAGCTACTGTGTCTGAGATTGGGCAGAACAGCAAGCACAATTATGAATACATAAAATTCATACACATAATAAGAAAAAAAATTATACATATGAAATTGGATAATTGGTCATGAATATTATGGTAGTGTTCTTTAATAATTCTGTATGTTCCCTGGTTTTATACAAAAACAACTCTGGTCAGTTTCTTTCAAGGTTGTAAACTAATCTCCATTCTGAAACCCCTGATTGCCTCCGAGCTCTGCATTCCTTTGCTTACTGTTATATTCTTTTTAGCTTCAATATTGAGCATGTGTACTATAGAAAGTGTGCCAGAAAAATTCCTCTGCGATATATGTATTGGCCTACTTTGATTGCATTATTTGAATCAATGTGTTTCCACTTAAAATTTAGGCTTATCCTCGTACAAGCATTGCCTCCTATCCCAGCACCGAGAAGACGGTGAAACAAGGGGATTGTGAGTTTGAGGCCAACGTTGACGCTGCTGGACAAGCAACAGCAGCAGCGACAAAGTGGGGTCATGTATGAACTCTTCAAGAGAGTGATCTTTCCCTTTTTTGCTAGGTTAGTGCCATAAGAGAACTTACATATTTGATAATGTCATTGTTATTTTTTTCTGTTGAGTCCAATTGCAACTTGAAAATGAACATCAGATACAAATCACAATCTTCCCTGACATGAAACAAGTATTCTCTAAGTGGACTTTTAGATACAGTAAGATAAGACCCATTTTCTAAGCCTGCATCACCCCTGGCTGGAGTTCTACCTGAGGAGGAGGCAGCACTGAGACAGGCTGGAATTTGATGTATAACATCCGTTAACAGAACTTTATCCTCTTGAGTATCTTTCCAAACTGGCATTAAAATGAATCATGAATATGCCATTGTATCTTTCCATTAGCCCAGTTTTCTGGGTGGCAAAATGGGTATTCAAACCAGTCAGTTACCTGACCTTGAGTGTGTGCCATACTGTCTATTCTGGGAGGCATTTCTGATCATGCTCAACGTTGTGCACAATGACATACATAGTCTAAGTTGTCAGTCACCTTGGGTTTCACAGTTAGGCTCTCCTTCTGAAGACAAAATCAAGTTTTCCAAAGGAGAATAGCATAGATTTTCTTCAAAATCTTGCCCTAAGTTTCTAGTTGTGTTTGCTGAATCCCATACATGATTTTACAAACTGTGCAGTATATAATTACAGTTAAATCTGATGAATTAAAAGTTGAATGGTAAAAGGATTATACAGCAACCAGAATGTGGGTGACTACGGAAATGATTCAATGTCATGTACTAAATTGGTGTGGTATGTAGTGCTTCATAATATCCTCATTTCTCATAGTACATGTTTAAAGGTGCAACCTGCCTTTTAAAGGGAGAATAATTTTTACTATATATTAATGATAAAAATGTTTGTTTCAATACATTATCAGTCATTCATGTAACTTATTTTGATCATTTTTAAAAATTTATTAAGTAGAAACTTTGTGTGAACAAGCCATGTGTTGGCACTACCATTTCCCTCCTCCCTGCTCCCATTCCACTGAGGGCGGTGGTGGGATTGCTGGTGTGCTCCATGAAGTTGAGGGCTGTATTCCTCAGGGTTCTCTAGAGGTAACAAAGTTGATAGACTGGATTGTAGCAAAAGGGAATTTATTGGGGTAGTTTAGGATAGTCCAACAATAGCAGTCTGCAAGCCCATGGTGGAGGAACCAGTTCAGTCCACTGGTTGGATGCTTCAGGAGTCCCAATCCAGGCCTGGAGGCCTGAAGTCTCTCTGGGGAGCTTCTGGTCTTCAGTCCATGATATAAAGCAGAAGAAATTGGGTTCTAATGTCCAAGAAGGGTAGTAGAGCAGGGAGGGTGGGAGTGCAAGTCACAATAAGCACCAGCAACCAGGAGAGGAAGGGAGATTCCCTTCCCCTCAAGCTTCCTTATAACTAGTCTCCTTCTGGAAAGCCCACCCACTGGGCTGGGGAAGGGCTCACTCTGGAGAAGGGAACTCCTCCTTTTGTCAATACTTTCTGCATGAAAGCTAAGAGACCCACCCAAGATTACTGTAGATTATTAAGCAGGTCAAATTGGCAATAAACTTAACCATCACAATGGCTATGAGTTGTGTAAGTAGCACTCAGTCATTAGGTGGGGGGGAAAATGCCTTTGGGCATGCCCCCTGGCTTTTCCACTCTTTCTGCCCCTCACCCACAATAGTTTGATCATATTTATCCACAAAATAATCTTTACTATCTTCACTTACTCTCCCTTCCTCCCCATGATCACTGTATTCTTCTCAAATAAATTCCTTGTTAATTCAAGGCATTCTCTCTCTCTCTCTCTCTCTCTCTCTCTGTCTCTTTGTCTCTCTCTCCTCTTTTCATACCAAGTGATCACCAAATATTTGTGCTATATTTTGTATCTGGATCATTTGAGTAGCCTGGTATTAAAGGGAGGCAGGCTTTGTAAACAAGTATCTTTAACCAGTGAACCATTTTCAAATACACATTATTTTCTTTTTCTAGATTCCACAATTGAGAAAAAAAAAAAAAACATGTGATACTTGTATATCTCATTCTGGCTTATTTCACATAACAAGATAGGTCCCATGTCAACCTATTCTTTTTCTTCCAGAAATAACATTATTTTTACTCTTTATTGTATATGAACAGCAAGTTTTCTATATCTACTAACCAAATGATGGCCATCAAGGCAGATGGCTTGAGTTTGTTAATAGCTTTGAAAAAAATGTATTTTTACCAACTTGATACTCTTTGTTGTTTCTCTTCCAATTTCTATGTTGCTCAATATTCCATATTCCATTAAATTCAGTATGTTGGTAAAACATTTAAGTGACTACATAATTTATTTCAGCAGATTTTTCTTTCTAAGACTTCAATTTTAATTTCTTTGGAAACTCTTCACTGAGTTGTGTTTGACCTGGGACTTGCTTCTGGGTTTCTGGTATCTGTCTATACCTAATGTCTCTGAGGTCTTTTGTATTCCTGTCCTCATTGAGGCCATTTACCTTGATCTCAGTGATCCTCTGACTCCTTGCCTGGTCATCCGAACGTCATTATTCCTGGAAAGAGTTGGTGTGATCATATCAGGGGCATATGTGGCACCTTGCTTACTCATAGGATTTGCAGTTCCATGTTTACATTTAAGGCTGAGTCAATGACTGGAAGTTTTAAACTCCTGTGTTCATTCCATAAATGTGTAAGACACTGAGATCCTGGAATAAGTTTGAGGTATAATTTTCTTTCAACCGATCTGAGGGTGTAGCTTATTATGCAAACACTCAGCCAATTTTCCCAAAGCACTGGACTCTATCTCAAGCACCACTCAGAAAGAGTAAAATTTCTAAAAGGAAACCACAATTTGTAAGCCAATTATTGCATTGTGGTTAGTGTCTATTGTCAACTTGATGTGATTTAGAATCATCATGGAAACAATCCTCTTGGCATATTTGTGATGGAGTTTCTTGACTAGCTTAATTGAAGTGGGTGGCATGGGCTCAGGTCCCTGTACTGTATAAAAACGTGAAGGTCATCTGAATATAAGCACTAATCTCCCTCTGCTCCTGACTGGGGACTTTTCATAACCAGCTGCTTCATTCCTTTCCCACAGTGATGGACAACTGTAACCTTGAACTGTGAGGCAAAATAAAGTCTCTCTGCTTTACATTGCTTTGTCAGGCATATTGTTGAAGCAATAAGAAAAGCAACCAGTAGAAGATATTAGTTATTACTGACAGCAACATAAAAACATATGCTAAAGAATAATACTAAAATAAGAAAATTTTATGAAGATAAGAGGAAAAATAAATGGAAGTGGCGATAAAAAAGAGGCTAAGAGAAAGAATATTTACTTAAAGATTAGAAAACAATGAAACAAAACAAAAGTTAGATTCTCTAAGAAGAAAAAAGGTCAAAGAAGAAGAAATTTGAGATTTAAAATGCCATAATTAAAGACAAAAGGGAAAGATAAAAAAGATTAATAATTAATAAAAGCCAGGTAGGATCAAAAAAGTATCTCTAACTACTACAATTATCCCTGTAAATCCAGGGTTTGCTCATTTGCCTTTGTAGAATCTGTTTCATTTTAGAATTGACAGAGAATACTGGGAAGATCCAAGAGAACTTGGATCAATAAGATAAGAAGAGAGAACCAACTGCCTATCAGGAGACTTGTCACTTCTGTCCCACCTGCCAGGGCCCAGGAGACACTGCAGAAAATGCAGCTTCATAATTCCTGTTCTCACTGCTAGCCTGACATTCACATTCCCATAGGTGGTGACAGACATGGTGGTAATTGAAAATTCTTCAAAACTGAAATCCAGAGACAGCAGAGGGCTCCAGGCAGTCAGACTGCTAACCTGCCTATGAATGCTCACAGACCACTGTGGGAGAGGGGTTATAAGATTGTATGATCCACAGAATTGGTAGGAATAGCCCAAGACATGCCTCCACCGCTCCACCAACTGACCAAAGCCATCATGACTCCACAGTCATTTCTTTGTCCATCATAAGTTAATTGCAAATTTATTGCAGACAAGGAGAACTTCTTGCACCTTAATCATTACTCTGTGCTAGATGGACACAGGAGGATCCCTCAAAATCTGCCAGATTTGGAATGCCAAAAACCCCATTTCATGTTGGCGTCAAGAGTCATTTATGAAGCAATCTTATAGGAGTTTTGGAAAGTCACACTTCATGGACATATAGTTGGATTCAAACTTTTTTTGTGAGCATGGGAATGCATTTTACTTGTATATTAGAATACAAGTAAGCATATATTGTAATTTTTCTTAAGAAATGAGCTTGGCTAAACCAAGTATATCTGACAGTAAATGCTTAATATTTTAGTACCATGTTTTATTAAATACTAATTTTTTTTTTATATAGGGTCTCACTTTAGCCCAGGCTAATCTGGAATTCACTGTGTAGTCTCTGAGTTCCCTTGACTTTACAGCAAGCCTCCTATAGCTATCTGCTTCCTAAATGCTGGGATCACAGTCCTGCACCACCACACCCAGGCCCTCAGGTATTTTCAATTAAACAGCTAATTATCCCTAGGCTGGTGGAGGGTTTGGGATGTGGAACCTTGCTAAAGGAAATGTGTTTTTCTGGGGGGAACCTTGGAGATAAGGAGTCTACCTTTATACCTACTGGTGTATCAAGAGCCAACTGGCATTAGGTGTTCTCTCTGTCCTGCAGATGTATGATGAACTGTGTCAGCTTCTTTAACCTTGAAACTGTAACCTGAAATAAACCATAACCTCCCATAAGCTGCTTCTGTCCCAGGTATGAAGAGCTAACTGCAACATACTCCTTCAAGTTTTAAAATACAGATGTTTCAATATATCATTCTCAGGAAAATATTCTGTATTGCATGAAAAAGAAGAAATACATTTTAAGTAACTGATTGATAAAATGATCATATTCAAAGTTACTTATTATGTAGTTAATAGGACATTCAATTCTATCATGTTGTTTGAGAATAACTATAGGATTTTTTTCTTAATTTAATTATTTATTACAACATAGTTTTGTTCACTGTTTATTTTATGAATATACCAGTATATATTGGTGATTCATGTGGAGGAACAACAATCTTTATATTAAGAAGAAGCCAGGCAAAATCTATGAATTCTGTGAGAATTAAAGATGATGGGTGTGTACAAATATCTTTAATTTATAATTGTACAAATAAATTGTAAATCAGAGCAGTAGATGAGCCCCAATAAGATGAAAAAAAGGATGTGAGTAGAAATTCTAGCTCAAATGAGCTAGGGAAGACTGAATCGCCCTCCAGGCAGAGATTCACACTCACTTGATTTTTGTTTCTTCCATAATTAGCATAATAGAAAAATGAGAAAAAAGTGAAACTGCACAGTTTCTCATCACCTTATACATAAATCTATTACTTTCCATTTGTTGTCTGCACATCTTTCCATGTTGCCATCGTTCCCATGCTGAAGATAGCAATCTGAGTATGAAGTAAATGCCATCTAGTATTTAAATTTAGAAATTGAATGTATAAGAAAAATGTCCTGATTTTTAATGGTCACTACATAAGAAAAATGAATTTCTAATTGTCCTGAAACTAGTAAAAGTTTCTATAAAAATATTTTGCAAATACATCCCTTTAAGAAAGAATATCTAAAATAATTCATTTTGATGGCAGTTTTAAAGTATTGCATTCTCCTAGATCTTAGATAAATGTTAAGTTTTAAAAAGGATAATCTCGAGATTGTCCAGTTTATGATGGGATTTGTACACAGAATCAAGGTTCACTGTGAGAGTAGATTTAAATATTTAAGACAAGTCTTAAAAGTTGTCAAAATATTTGCTTGTTTAAATAAGGATAAGTAGAATTAATGCTCGTGATCTCTTTCTATTTCTTCTTAATTTTTATGTGGATTAAAAAATGTAAGAGGGATGGAGAGATGTCTCAGTGGTTAAGACAATTGTCTCCAGTGCCTAAGGCCCCTGGTTCAATTCCCCAGGACCTACATAGGCTAGACCCACAAGGGTCTGAATGCAGAACAGGTATTTTCTCTGCTATAGTGTCACATAGTTCAGAGAACTTACTTAAAAACTCAGCATCAATAACAAAAATATGGCCACTGTAATTTAATTCCAACATAGAATAGTTACCTCTACATTAGATTACCTATAAATTTTATCAACTGGGAAGGCTCTGAGGACACAGAACCAAAAAGTAAATATGATACAGTGTTGGAGAAAATTTGATTAGTATTTGGTGTCTGTATCAGATTCCTATCAAACTGCCATATCTTATATACACTCATTCAATCATATTGTTTTATAGTATGATACAAAAGAAAGATGTGCATTATGCCTATACATTTCACTGAAAAACAGTATAAAACTGTCTTTCTAACTTAATGATACCTTAGTTAAATTATAAGAGATTGAGAATTATCATTCAGATTCCTTATGTATTACCATAGCATCTTAATAAATATCGATTTCCACATACATGAGATGCTATATAAACTGATAATACATCTGAGGAAGGTGATATATCAGCAGAGATGGAACTAAATCTAACAAGCCTCTGAATGACTGAAGGGAAGTTTTCTAGGTAGAAGAATGGCCAAGGAAACAGGAGTCAGCTTGCTAGAAGTCAAAGAAAGGAGGCCAGGATGAAGGAAGTGCAACAGATATGAAGAAAGAAGAGAAAATTATCCATGCAAACACAACCAGTTTTAGATTCTATGAGGTTTTGCGGTTATAGAAATATATATATATATATATATATATATATATATATATATATATATATATATATATATATATATATATATATATA
>PVHP010029936.1:0-22060 GCA_004024765.1 Zapus hudsonius
GATAAAACAACAGCTGCTTAAGCATGAACACCTGAGATCCCAGAACCCATAGAAAGCCAGACACAACAGCACAAATGACTGTAATCCCAGCACACGTGAGACAAGGGATCTCTGCAAGTTCATGGGCCCGCTAGCCTGGGGAACACAATGGTGAACAATGAGAGGCCTTCCTCAAATAATGTGGAAGGCAGACTGTCTGACCTCCACACACGTGCCCTGACACACACATACCTGCATTCACACACACACACACACACACACACACACACACACACACGCATATGCATATGCATGTGTGCATGCATGCATACACAAAAAAAAGAAGAGGAGGAGGAAAGAAGGGAGGAAGGAAAGAGAAATATATATTACCTAAAGTAATAAAAGTAGCAAAGGGAAGAGGTGAGAATAAAATTAACTATTTTCACTCGTAGGAGGGGCTGGAGAATTGAGGAATAACGCAAGCAAATTAAATCCTCTGTAGCTCTCTTCCACATTAGTGGGGAGAAAATGGATAGATCTAAAATCATCACTTATTTATAGCTACGGAGGTTCACCAACAAGAGAAGGAAAAAAGAGATGTGATTGATTCTGGCAGGAGGAAGGCAGAGGCAGCAAGAAGACACAGCAGGTCTCTGAAATCCCAGCACACTGACCCTTACAGCAAGATGGGAAGCAGAGACAGGAGAATTTTCTGGAAACTTATAGTAAGCACAGCAAAGAACAGGTGAGCAAGAATCCAAAGCAAGAAACACTACCTCAAATGAGGTGGTCTATCCATAAATGGAATATGACTCACTCTTAAAAAGAAAAATATCCATCACACGCTGCAACGTGAATGAAACTTGAAAATATTGTGCCCAGTAATGAAAGAAGTAAGCCAATCACAAACGTACAAATACAGCATAATTTCACTCTTAAGAGGGATCCAGGGCTAGAAAGATTGCTCAGCAGTGTAAGGCCCTTGCTTGCAAAGCCTGTTGGCTCAGATTCCATTCCCCAGTACCCGTGTAATGTCAGATATACAAAGTGGTACATGTGTCTGGAGTTTGTTTACAGCAGGAAGAGGCACTGGTACACCCATTCTCTCTCTCTCTCTCTCTCTCTCTCTCTCTCTCTCTCTCTCTCTCTCTCTCTCTCTCTGTCTCTCTTTCTCTCTCTCTCTGCAAATAAATTTAAAAAATTTTTAAATGTATCTAATCAAACAGGACATAGATGGTTGTCAGGGGCTGAGGAGAGGAAGTAGTGTAGAGCTGTTGGATGAGGTTCACACATGCAGGATAAAAAGGTTTACAAATATGATGTAAAACATGGTGCTTATAGTTAAATATAAGTAAATATAACCGGCTCTTCACATGGTGAGGTCAGGAAACAGAGAATGAGCAGGAAGTGGAACCAGAATATAAAACTTCAGGGTCTGTCCTCAGTGACTCACTTCCTCCAGCAAGGCTCCACATCCTAATAGTTCTACGACCTTCCCAAATAGTACCACAAGCTGAGGACCACGTGTTGAAACACATGAGCCAATGAGAGACATTTCTTATGGAAACCACCACACTGCTCAAGCATAATGCTTGAGTTCAGATCCCTGGAACCCATGGACATCTGCACACAGCAGCACTCGCCCGTAATCCAGGGCACCTACAGAGAGATGGGAGATGGTGCCAGGAGAATCCATGGGCCAGCAATAAGCAACAAGAGACCCCACCTCAAACAAGGTGGAAGGTGAGGACTTACTCCCAAGGTTGTCCTCTGATCTCCACACACACTCATGGCACACACATGACCACATTCTCATACATAAATACACACACACACACACACACACACACACAGAGGATTTAAAAAAAACAAAAAAGAATTCAAAATATGTCTGTTTTAGATGAGCAATCCTAGAAATCCAACCTGGGCAAAGGTTTACAGAAATACACAAGGACACACAAAGAAACAGATGGGTTTATGGAAATAAATTTATTTGTAACAGCAAAACATCAAGTTTCTTACATCTCTATCATTAAGGAGATCAACTTTTATTCATGGATTTATTAAGCTGCAACTAAACAAAATGAAGCAGGTATAAGTACACCTGAACAGAGTGGCTCCTGATATAAATTGTGGATTTTGTTTGCTTGTTTTTCTTTGTTTTAGAGATAATGTGTCTATGTTGCCTGGGCTGTTCATTAACTTCCAAGAGCTGGGACTATAGCCATATACCACCATGTCCAACTATAAATTGTTTAAAAAGGGAGGTTTGGCTTAATGTGACTGTTTATTTTATTTTATTTTTTGGTTTATCAAAGTAAGGTCTCACTCTAGTCCAGGCAGACCTGGAACTCACTCTGTAGTCCTAGACTGGCCTCAGACTCACAGTGATCTTCCTACTTCTGCCTCCTGAGTGTTGGGATTAAAGGTGTGCGCCACCACACCTGGCTTGACTATTTTTTAAACTAGGTAAATCTCTCTCTTTTCTCTCTCTTGTTTATCTCTGTCTCTTCCCTGGGGATGGAACCCAGGGCCCTGTACATGCTAGGCAAGTACCCTACCACTGAGCTATATCAGCAGCCCACCCTTGACCTTCCCATCAAATTGACCTTCAACAAATTGAAATAATTTTGTAAATTCATGTGATCCCACATAACTTCTGGTGTTGAAACCTTGAGGCTCTCTGACAGTGAACCTATTCTTTCTAGAACAAACTGTACCTGTGGTGCTCAGGAGGGCTCTTCCAGAGCGCAACAGGGAGGGTTACCACTTCTCAGAGGAGAGGACTCAGGACTTCCATAGTGAGCGTGGGACGAGGGGAAATCAGGATTGAGGTGACAGTCACAAAAGGTCCCAGTGCAATGTGGTTTTACCAAAGCAAACAATAACCTTTATGTGACTCAACTCCAAGACAGCCACGCGTGGGACTTAAAGGCCTCTTGGAACCAGTTAAAACGCAGTATATTTGGTAACATAGCTGGAGGACTGAAAATATTTTCCATATACTTTACATGGGGGAATTATGACAGAAAAGGATTTGCGGGAAGTAGGAAAACTGAGACGGAAAGTGCAGGGGGGGGACATCTTGTCACAATGTGCTTGCTGGGATGAAGTGATACTTTGAAAGTTGGACCCCCCACCTTTTTTTTTGCACTCAGGTTTATGCTCCTTTCCTCCGACACAAAGGATTATGGGTGGCACTCTTCCAAAAGCATGCTCTTTATAACTGTAGCAACACGTGCTGCCCACCGCTCCATTCCCAACACCAAAAATTTGTATTTTAGAATTTCCAAAATTGTAAGCAGAAGGAGTAGAAAATAATCAAATAAAAGATGGTCAACTGCAGAGAAACTGGCCCACATTTGAAGCACCTTTCATTCTGAGATTGAGACCGAATTCTGTCTCCTTAAGTGGAAGACACAAATATGCATTCTGGGTGACTGGGACATTTCAGTCCTGGCTTCTGCAGTGCAAGCACTATGGACCCTCACCTGATTTCTGGGGACCAAATGAGCATCTGATTCAACTGCTATTTTGCTCTGTCACACCTCTGAGATATCTGTGTGTGTACGTGTGTGCAAGTGTGTGTGCATGCATGCAGAGGCCAGAGAATGTGGGGGCCCTTCTCTAGCACTCAACCATGTGTTTCTTTGAGACAGGGTCTCTCCTTTAACTAGGAGCTGCCTCCACCTCCCAAGTGCTAGGATTACAGGTGTGTACCACCATGCCTGGCCCATAGGTATTTCATGTCAGTCTCTCTTAGATCAGCTCCATCAGGACACAGGGTGACATTTGTTTTATTCATGGTCTATCCCCAGAGACTGGTACACAGCAGACATCAACAAATATTTCCTGGCTGTAGAAATCACATATCCACACAGGAAGAAAGGCTCATGTAAGGAAATATAGTCAACAGCGGTCACATGAGAATGTGGGCTTCGTGGGTGTGCCCTGGTGGGCCCGTAAGTTTTCCTCTTCTGCAAGGAAGTTGCACTACTTTTGCATGAGGAAAATAAAGACTTGTCTTTCGCAATAACAGCCGGGTTTCTATCACTGCACACAGGTCAGTAGGGAAAACAGCCCTTCCTTTTCTAACCCTCATTCCAGTCCTTCAAGTTCAAACTCACCCTCCCCCACCTCCATCAGGAAATCAGATCAGCTTCACTCTCGACAGCTGGGATCCTGGATTTTAATCTAGTCCTCTCTGCCACATTGGCACCATTTCCAACACTTATCAAAGCAGGATATTCAGAAACTGCATCTCGCGTGGACCCATCCGAAGTTACAGAGCATAAAACTTGAAAGCTGGAAAGGAGAATGAGAACTGGAGCTCCTAAAAGATGCAAATTTATTTCTGAGACTCGCGGTGGAGGGTACGACAGCTGGGCCATTCATCTTTCCAGCGATGGCTTAAGAATTTTAAAATTCACAATCAGCAGCCCAGCTCTCTGATTCCCAGAAATTGGTGTGCTCGAACGTCTGCTTGGCCCTGTAAGCCCTGGAATGGGCTCTTTTGAGACACAGAGTTCAGCAGCCCTTCCATCTGTGGGAGATACATTCCAAGACCCTTAAAACGGGTTAGCACCAAGTCCTATACACGGCTGTTTGTTCTATACATACACACCTATGATAAAAGTGAATTGTAAAGTAGGTATGTTAAGAGAATTACAATGACTAATAATAGAATACACTGTAATGGGGGTTGGGGAGATGGCTCAGTGGTTAGAGGTGCTGCTTATTTGCAAGCCTGCTGATCCAAGTTCGATCCTTCTTGGCACCATGTAAAACTGGATGCAAAGTGGATAAAATCCCAACGCCCCTATGGCAATGGGAAAGTTGCAAATAGCAGTGGTAAAACAGCAAGTGAGACCCTGTCTCAGAAAGATGCGCGCTGCATGCTCCCATTTAATAAAACCTATAGTGGTGTGAATGTGAACTGTCTCCCATGTGTTTTGAACACTTGGTCCTCCAGCTTGTGGTGCTGTTTTAGAAGGTTGTAGAACCCTTAGGAGCTAAAGCCTTGCTGGAGGAAGTGACATGCTTGGGTGGGCCTTGAGGTTTGATAGCCCAGCCCTACTTCCTGTCCACTCTCTGCTTCCTAACTATGAACACAACGTGACCTGCTGCCTCGTGTTTCTGCCACCACGTCTCCCCCACCGTGATGGACCCTATGCCTTAAACTACAAGATAAAATAAATCCTTACGAGCCGGGCATGGTGGCACACGCCTTTAATCCCAGCACTCGGGAGGCAGAGGTAGGAGAATTGCCATGAGTTCAAGGCCAGCCTGAGACTATACAGTGAATTCCAGGTCAGCCTGGGCTAGAGAGAGACCCTACCTCGAAAAACCAAAATAAATAAATAAATAAAAATAAATAAATCCTTACTTTTTTGTTTCCTATGGATAAATGGTCATAGCAGCAAGAAAAGTAAAACATGTATGTATAGGGGAAAACCCATATCTATAGGGGAAACCTGTATCTATAGGGGGAAACCCTATAGCTATAGGTTGCTAAATGGGTACAGCGGTCCTCCCGGGGAGGTGTGAAACCAGAAGGGGGCTTGAGGTGGATTTCCAGGTGTTGGCAACACTGTTTCTTGATCCGAGTGTCCTGATTCCAGTAGGTTTTACACCAAACACCAAGACGCCACCGATGTGACGAATCAACACACCAGGGATTTGTTCTTTGACAGAACTGGAGGCTAGAAGGCAGACATTCAGGTGCCATCAAAGGGGCTGTGCTATTCATGACCTCACAGTGTCCGACACAACCCACACACACCTGCATGACAGAGAGGGGAAATGATGATGTCAACATGGAGGGGAAGCCAGGTGGGTGGCATCCAGCTCTAATCCCAGCACTTGGGAGGCAGAGGTGGGACGATCGCTGTGAGTTCGAGGCCAGCCTGGAACTACAAAGTGGGTTCCAGGTCAGCATGGGATAGAGTAAGAGCTTACTTTTTTAAAAAATGAGGAAAGACTAGTTGGAAAGAAGGGATTCAGTGGAGGAGGGACTTGATGAGGGTATATTGTCAATATTTGTGGAGATTGTCAATTAAAAAGTTAGAGACAAAGAAATTGAAGTGTCATGAGAACCTCTGAGGACTCTAGGAGACAATTTATTCCCCACTTTTTCTAGTTTCTGGAGGCTCTTGGCATTTCTTTGGGCTTCATAATTCACTCCAATTTCTGCCTCCTTCCCACAGCCTCCTCTTCTGTGTGTTCATGTATCATCAATTAATTAATTTAGTCATTTTAGCTGTTTAATTATTAGTGTTTCTTTTGACTATTTTTATTTATTTGCAAATGAGAGAAAGACAGAGAGAGCGAGCGAGTACAGGCACACCAGAGCCTCCTGCCACTACAAACAATCTCCAGATGCATGCGCCACTTTGTGTCTGGCTTTATGTGGGTCCTGGGGAATTGAACCCAGGCTGACAGGTTTTACAAACAAGTACCTTTAACTACTGACCCATCTCCCCAGCCCTAGTGTTTTTTGTTAAATCCCTTCTCCTCAGATGGCTCAGTGGATAATGAATGCACTTGCCACTAAAACTCAATAACCTAAATCCAAATCCCCGCATCCACATAAATGCTCAGTGGGCCGCCTGCCTAGAACCCCTGAGCTCAGGAGATGAGACACAGGATCCCTGGGGCCCGCTGGCTAGCTAGACTGGCCCAATCAACAAGCTCTGGGCGCAAGTGAGAGACCCTGTGTTAGTAAATAAGGTGAAATAAGGTGGTGGTGGATAAAGACATACCCATGCACCTGCATACCCACACACACATGCACACCCAATACACACACCTGCAAAAAAAATGAATGAATAAGATGATGGAGATAAAGGAAGACACCTATCGGCCTCTAGCCCCTGAGTGCATATGCATACACGTGCATATAAACCTTCACAAACATGTGAACATGCATACACACTCATGTACATACACATGCTAAATAAATAATAAATAAAACCCTCTCCCCTCACACTGATGTTTTTGCTTTAAAATTGATTCTTCGTTGTGGACTCATTCATTCCTTCTTTTGCTCCCTGGTCCCTCTTTCAAACATCCGTTATAACCCTTCTCTTCAATTCTCTAGTTAATGGATTTCCAGGGAAACCTGAGAGTTGGTTTTTGTGGTGCCACAAGGGGACAAATTCTCATTCTAGTCACTAGCACACGATGGCTGCAGATGTGGGGAACTTGGTACCCTTTAAATGAATCAGCGGTATTCGCCATATCTTCCAATGAAAAGGTGTTTCCAAACAAATGGGAGCAGTAAAGATGTCATGCGAGGGGATCATGCAGCTGAAAAACCTCTGGACCACTCCGGAAGCCACGCTTCCCTTTTCTTTTTTTTTGGTAACTTTCTTCTTTTTCGAGGTAGGGTCTCGCTCTAGCCCAGGCTGACCTGGAATTCACTATATAGTCTCAGGGTGGCCTTGAACTCAAGTTGATCTTCCTACCTCTGCCTCCTGAGTGCTGGGATTAAAGGCTTGCGCCACCACGCCCGGCTTTGGTAACTTTCTTATTGACAATCTTCATGCATGTATATAATGTATTTTGATCACAATCTCCTCCCACTGCTTACCTTTGTCCCCACGGAACCCCTTCTTCTTTCCAACTAGCCCCTCTTCTCTTTTGATGGGGGGGATGTTTATTTATTGTTTTTCTTTTTGCCTTTCTCCATCATCCACGACCACATGGTGACGGATCCCATATTGTGCAGGTAACAACTATAGCCACGAGGTCATAAATGCAATGCCCACTTCATGTCCAGAAGACAGAGTTCTGAAGCACTCCTCCCCACCTCCGCCTCTCTTTCTTTCCTCCACCTTCTCTTCACTCTTCCCTGATCCTCGCTGCGTGTGACAGACAGGTCTCATTTGGTGCTGAGCACTCGTCACTTCTTCTCATCTGCCACCTACAGAAAGAAGCTAGTGTGACTCAAGTGAGAGCACTTGCGTTCCTTCTTTTGGAGGAGAATGTATGTTCAAAGCCAGCAAGCTCTGTGGTTCTGTCCTTCAACTACAGAAGTCCCACAGCCTTCCTCCGTCCCATCCTGTATTCCCTGTCCCTTTGCTCCAGCTGGCCTGTCAGTTTCTAGCTCTTTTTGAGGTCATTTTGTTTTAGGGGAAGGTTGAGTTACTGGGCATTGAACCCAAAGCATATTCCCAGCCCCACTTCTATCTCTTCTAAGGACACTTTATCATTAGACTTAGGGTCCACAGGTAACCCAGGATTGTCTCATCTCCAGACCCTGGATTGAATCATGTCTGCAAAGACCTCCTTCTAAATAAGACAATAATCACAGGCCCTCGAGGGCACCTCTTGTTAGGGGCCACCAGTCAACTCTACTGTTACCAAATGTGAAGTTCACTCAGCCATGCACTCACTTTTCTGACTGTATGTTACACATCAGCATGAAATTGTTTTATTTATTTAGTTGAGAGAGTGTGAGAGAAAGAGGCAGACACAGAGAGAGAGAATGGGTGCACCAGGGCCTCCAACCGTTGCAAACAAACTCCAGACACATGCACCACCTTGTGCATCTTTATGTGGGTACTGGGGAATTGAACTGGGGTCCAGAAGCTTTGCAGGCAAACACCTTAACCGCTAAGCCATCTCTCCAGCCCTAGCATGAAATTTTTTAAAAGTCAGTTTACAACTTCTCAGAAATACACTTGTTATTCACCGTAAGGCATCTTCCACATATCTAGTTTTTAAAAAGATCATAATTCCTGGCATTGCATTGGCACCATGCCAGGAGAAATTTTGGTTCCTCACAACATACCATCCTATTTCTAATTTTACCAGAATGTGCAGAAATGTCCCTGTAACTTAGCAAATATTATTGAGGACGTGGAGGCTGTAGCGCTGGGCATCAAACCCTGGGCCTTGCAAGTGTTTTCCTATGCAGCCACACCCCAGCCCAATACATATTTATGAACTGATTCTCAAATTTCCACTTCACAAAGAAGTGAAATTCTTTAACAAATTACAAGCCAGAGACCATGGGAGCGCCGGGGATCTGCACTGTGTCATCTCAGAGAACCAGGCTGTAATTTTTGACAGATGTTAGTGAACTTGGGGATTCCTGGGGTGTGGACGTGGTGCCTCCAGGCCCAGACGGCAGGAGAGACAGCCCGCACTCTGTGCCCGAATGACCCAGAAAACATTTCTTAATGAACTGCCCTCCGTGACTCATGCTGGCTCTCACATCTGGGTTACATCACTGTCCTCAGTTCCCGTGTGTTCCTGGGAAGGCACTGCCCGGAGTCAAGTGCACCAGCTGCAGCAGCGGGCTGCATTCACATGCCTCTCTGTGCCATGCGTCATCTTGACGGCCACACACTGAGGCTGACTCCAGCTCCCAGTCCCAGAGCCCGAGCTGGCAGAGAGGAGGTCATCTCCCCTCTCCCTTTCCCATAGGCCTAACAAGACACTGAGGAAATCAAATATTGTGCCCAGGGCAACAGTGTGTTCTCTAGTTTTCTACAATAAGAGCTCCTGCATCGTAATTCTATCCATTAGCTGCGCTAATCAGAAGAGGGGAGAAAACAAAAAAACAAAATTGTGAACCATTCATGTTCTTTAAATAGGATCCCAGGAAGAGAGAAGTATAAAGTCAGAAGGAATCCCAGGGAGAAATGTGGATTTGAACAACTCATTCTACTGTGTTGGCTTCTTGAGTTTAAAAGTCTCCAACTCTCTCTTTAATAGCCTCCCTGGCAAGATAGTCCTGCTTTCTTATTAACTACAGAAACGTCCAGATCTTAATTTCAAATTCTTTTATTTACTAATCAGAACTGCCCTCGAGGTTACTTATGGGACACTAGAAACTTCCAGGACTGCCGTTTGGGAAGCCTCTTTCTTATCCACCTGCTCAGTATAACTGGAACATAACGGTGCTCAGAGTCGGTCATACACTGTTTCTAGGCCCCCCTACTGCCCCTCAACTCCACCTGCTCATTCCCAGAGTCAGAGGGGACATTGAAAAAATATCATTAATTTAATCTTGACAACTGATTTGCTGATCTGTGTTCTTATTTTAAAGCCAAGATTTAAAAAAACAAAAACTGATTCTGACAAATAGAACAATTCATCATCCTTGGTTAGATAATGACATACACAGAAGTATGGCCTAAATCTCATCCTCCTTATAAATTCCAAATTACATCATGCAGACTCATTAATAATAAAAAAAAGTTTTCTTTGGAGGGCAAGGGACTGGGGAGATGGCTGAGCAGTTAAAAGTGCTCGTTTGCAGAGCTTGTCAGCCCCAGTTCAACTCCCCAGCCACCCATGTAAAGCTAAGTATGCATTTGTTTACAGCAGCAAGAGACCTTAGTGCACACACAGAGACATGCTCAAGCACACGCATGTGCACACACACATGCAAATAAATATTTAAAAATACTTTAAAAAATATTTTACTTATTAATTTTCAAGGAGAGAAACACACACACACACACACACAGAGAGAGAATTAGGGCCACCACCTTGTTGGTCTGGCATATGTGGGTCCTGGGGAATTTAACCCAGGGCCTTAGGCACTGGAGGCAAGTACCTTAACCGCTGAGCCATCTCTCCAACCCCTATAAATACTTTTTAAGCTGTAGAAAATGTAGTTCAGTAGTAGAGTACTAACCTAGAATCTGGGAGACTCTGGGTTCCATTCCCAGCACTGCAAAAGTTTTAAATACTCAAATAATAATAATAATAATAATAATAATAATAAAGTAATCAGCAAGTCTGTTTCTAAGCCTTTGAAATATGGGCTAAGATTTTTCATACCTATAGATGTGTTCTAAAGAAATCAACACAACCTAAAGCAGAAGTACAAAGACCCCCCCCCCCAAGAACTCAATAATAAAGCAGCCTTAATACTCACCCACCATGACTCAGGGAACTGAGCGGAAGAGGGGGTGGAAAGATTGTGAGAGCCATGGTGGGGGAGACGATCCAGAGGCATTGCTCCCCTCAGTAACAACAAACAAAGGGGGGGTGGAACCGGTTGACCCCTAGGCTGTCCATAACCCCCTACCCCATGGACTGATCCAGACTGCCCACAGAGAAGGATACCCAGCCGACTGGGGACAGGGAAGAGGGAAATTGGGGAAATGGGGATCCCAACTCATTATTGGCTCATTCAATGTATCTAATTATGGACAATAAAGAAAAAAAATCTTTAAATAAAATAAATTTTAAAAAAAGAAATAACCATAAAGAAAGCAGGCAGACAGACATAGAGAAAATATGCTGATTCAGTCATTGACGTGGGTTCTCTGGAACCCAGATTATTGCTCACTAGGATCCCTGGAAGTTTCCAGAAGTCCCTTGCTCAGCTCAGGCCTCCAAACCTCTGGGCATCAGAATGTTGAGAGGTGAGGAGTGGACATCTGGAGACAGCCCTAGGACCCTTCTTCACAGCTTGTGAGAAACAGCACTCATTTCTCCTCAGTATCTAGACCAGAACTTCAAAGGAAAACAAAAAATGTTTAAAGGACAGCAAAGAAAAAAATAAAAGTGGTGGTTTGAATATCCCCATATCCTCAAGTGTTTCTGATTAAGCTTCCTAACTTGGTCCCCAGTAGGTGGAACCTTTGGAAGATGACAAGGAGGAGGCGTGTTACTGGGGGTGGACCTGGGGTTGGCTAGTCTAGCCCATGGGGTTTTCAGAGCCAGATCACTCTTGCTACTTCCTCCCAGATGATGTGACAAGATGTGGCACCTGGCTGCTTGCTCCAGTCATGCTATCCCTCAGCAGGAGGAAACTTTTCGAACTGTCAGCAGAAATAAACCCTTTCCTTCCCTGAGCTGCTTCTTGTAGTCAGGTGTTTTTTTCTCAGCAACAAGAAGGTAACTGCTGCATTATTTGACCTCAATTTCCAAAATTAAACCAAAATCACAGCCCCACATGTGGTTCTCACTTAACTTCCCTCAGATGTGTTACTAAAGACAATGTCCTAAAGGTCACAATGTCATCTGTAAAATGGTGAGGGCTGAAATCTGTGCCCAGTGTGTCCCAGGCCAGAGGAATCTATTTGGCTGACTGAAGAAAGACAGAGAGCCTCACAATTCCCCAGGGCCGGCTGGCAGGCCACAGCACCCACATTTCATAACCACCAGGCTGCTGGCTTTGCAAACACGAGGTGAATTGAAATGGGCCCCAGGCCTGGGCACAACAATTGATGCTTAATGCCCAGACGGCCTGATGTGGCTGGAGGTGCCAGCTAATTCCCCACTGCCCCTCATCTGTGAGCTGAGCCACTGGGCTTTTCTCTCGGATGAGCTAGTGGCTCAAGCATATTTTTTAAGAGGAGTTTATCTTTCATCTTTTCCTTCCCATTTGCTTAGTATTCTAGGTGCAAAGAAAACCTTCAGCAAGAAAAAGAAATCCAGCCTGCAACAGCTTTTTTTAAAGCAGCTCGGTAATCCAAACTTCTAAGTGAGTAAACTTGCTCCTCCACTGATGCCCCAGGAATAGAGAGAGGAGAAAAATAATTACAGCTTCTCTCTGATCTCTGGTCCCTTTGTGGACTCTTGGCTTCCACCAGAAATCCATAGTGATCAACTATGAGGATGGGACAGGAAGGGGTTTCCTGGAGGCTGACCCCTAGTCCTCGTGTCTGAACTCCAGCCAGGCAGCTAAGTAAACGGGTCACACTTCTGCACCCTCAGGAGGGCAAGCCCGGAGTGATGCTTACATTTGGCCTAGAAAGTCTGTCCTGATGATTCACCATGAAGTCCAAAGTTTGGCAGCTGGAAATTGGAGCTTTGCAAATTAACAGTTCTGCCAGAAGTCCATCATTCCAGGGAAGCTGAAGGAAGCACCACGCATGTCCTCTGAGCATCCTGCAGAGCTTGGATGAGCCCAGAGGAAACTCACGGGTTTCCTTAACGTTGTTTTGCAAAACAGAAATACCTCAAAAGCTGAACAATAACAGCAACAACCAAAAAGAAAGGTGGAATGGGATATTAGTCCACAGTGGTGGTGGAGAGGTGAACTTTTCTTTAGTATGTGTGATAAAATTCTAACTAGTATTCGTATCTTTATTTATTTATTTGAGAGAGAGAAAGAGGCAAGCAGAAAGAGAGAGTATAGGTAAGCCAGGGCCTCCTACCAAACAAAATCCTGATGCACGCACCACTTTGTTTATCTGGCTTTATGTGGGTACTGAGGAGTCAAATCCAGGCCGCCAGGCTTTACAAGCAAGTGCCTTTAACACCTGAGCCATCTCTCCAAAGCTAATATTTATATCTGATATAGGTTTTCTTTTTCATACAGCTACTTAAGAATAAGCCATAGGGGCTGGAAAAATAGCTCAGAAGTCACAGGCACTTGCTTGCAAAATCTGCCGGCCCCAGGGTTCAATTCCCCAGTACCCATGTAAAGTCACGCATCTGGAGTTCATTTGCAGTGACAAGAAACCCTAGCACATATATTCTCTCGCCATCCCCTGGCCCTCTCTCAAAATAATAAGATATTTTTTAAAAGAATAAGGGGCTGGAGAGATGTCTTAGCAGTTAAGGCATTTGCCTGCAAAGCAGAAGGACCTGAGTTTGGTTCCCCAGGACCCACATAAAGCCAGAGGCACAAGGTGGTGCATGTGTTTGGAGTTTGTTTGCAGTGGCTCCAGGCCCTGCCGTGCCCATTCTCTGTCAAATAAGTAAATAAAAATAATTAATAAAACATTTAAAAAAAGGAATAAACCATGCAGGCTGGAGATGTAGCTCAGTGGTAGAGTGTCTACTACCTAACATGTTCGAGGTCCTGGGTTCAATCCGCAGTGTGGCAGTTACCCTCTCATTGCTGGTACAAAACATCCAACCAGAAGGAGCTGATGGGAGGAAAGGAGTTATTTCAGGCTTACAGTTTTGGGGGAAAGATTCACCATGGTGGAGGAAGCTGGCTCACTTCATCACACATCTGTTAGAGAGAGAGAGAGAGAGAGAGAGAGAGAGAGAGAGAGAGAGAGAGAGAGAGATGGCTCTCAAAACACAGTAGGCTAAACTCATCAACCTCAAAGCCTACCTGCCCTTATTGACACACCTCCTTTAGCAAGACTCTGCCTCCTAAAAGTGAGATGGGGGACCAAGTAGAGGGTTAGGCATAAACACCTGAACCTATGGAGACATTTTACATTCAAACCACACTCAGCATTGCGGACAGATAGGTAAATAAATCGAATTTAATTGCACTTTATGTTTCTTTTTTTGTGTGTGTGATGTGTGGACGTGAGTGCGGGTGCATAGATACCACAACATATGTGTGGAGGTCACGTGTTCTTACCCTCCGCCTCTCATTGTCTGCCATTGGGAATGGCAGGGTAGTTAACCCACGAGAACCTTCTGTTTCCACCTCCCATGTCACCATGGCTGTGCTGGGGTTACACACACCTGTGCTGCAGCCTCTCGTGGCTTCTGGGGATTCAAACTCAGGTCATCACAATTGTGCAATGAGCACTTTTACCAACAGAGCCATCTCCCAGCCCAGAAGACTGAGTGTAGGGAGAGGAGGAAGGTTTCTGGATATTCCACACCCAGGGCTCCAGCTGCCTAGGCAGCTTTCACTCAATTCTCTTTCTCATTATGTGTCTGGATTGACTGCACAGCCCGTCTGCTTGCCCTTGGAGAGAAGAAGATGGGGCTGGGGACGCAGCTCAGTGGTACAGCACTTGCCCAGCATGCATGAAGTTCTGAGTTTGATCTGCACAATGGAAAGGAAAAGAAAACAAAAGAAAAGAAAAAAGGAGCTGGGTGCAGTGGTGCATACCTGTAATCCAAGCACCTGGGGGGTAGAGACAGAAGGTTTGAAGTTCAAAGTCAGCCTTGGCTATTTAAGTTTAAGGCTAGCCTGGGCTATATGAGACACAGAAAGAGAGGGGGGAGGGAAGAAAGGAAGGAGGGAAGGAGAAAAAAGGAAGGAAGGAGATGGAGGGAGAGAAGGGAAGAGAAGAAATGACGAGAAAAGAAAAAAGGGAAGGAAAGACGGGATGGGAAGAAGGAAGAGAAAAAAAGTAAGGATGGGAAGGGAGAAAAAGGAAGTCCTTGGAACTCTGAAAGCATGAGATGAAACACTCATGTGTAGCCAGTAGGACACTGGTACCATTTCAGACCAATGTCACCTCTTGTTAGGACTTTGTGGGAGACATAAGCTTAAGAAGACTACATACACAGAGACTGCCCAGAGGAGGAGGAGAAAAGGCATGTCTTGTTTTTTCTTTCTGCTCATCTAAAGGCATGCTGAGCATCACATGTTGCATTCCTTCCTTTGCTTTATAAGAGAGAACGAGGCTCATAAAACAAACACCATCATCAGTACACACTGAGGGTTCATAATATATATGGCCCAGAACTAAGATAATATACTATATTCCAATACACTGCCAAGACTCTGAGAACATTTTTGGGCACATTTTAAACAGTGGCACAATCATAAATTAAATAAAGAGAGAATTTTCTTAGTATATTTCACCAAAAAAAAATACAATAAAACCTGCTAGCAATAGAATTTAGTGCTTAACAACGCTCACATGGTCGTTTCAGATTAATCAACTGAGACTTTTGAAATTGTATTTAATGTATCTCAGAAACATCACCAAAAGAATAATTTTAATATTGCCTCTAAATTCAATTAGAGCGGTTACATTTTTACGACAGAAGACCATCTGCAGGGACATTCTGTAATACACAAGTTATTAAATCCCACAGTCCCTAATCCACAATGCAGACTGATCTAATAGGTTTAAGCCTCCCCCAAGAAACTGCCCATGAGCTGGTGACAATCCCAGTGTGATGGCTTTGGCTTTTTTTTTTTAAGCCTAAGAAGTCATTTTTTTTCCTTTTGACATATTAAGAGTCATCTTTAATAATGTTTCTCTGTAGTTCTGATGTCCCTCAACTTCTGATTCTCCAGACTGACTCGGCAGGTCAGTTCTTGGGTCTCTGAAACACTCCAGTTCCAGCGTCTGAAATCTCCCAGCAACAGAGCTCCAGAGCACAGCCCCGGGGATACACAGTTACAGATCCAGAGGATAATGTAAACAGCTATATTTTCCAGCGTGTCCACACATTTCTTGCCATATACATGATGAAGGCGCCTGGTGGCATGATCACAAGGACATGAACACGTAAGTGAATGAAAAGACAGTGTAGCCAAGTGGTTAGGAGCAAAGATCCTGTGGCTCTAATGCCTGGATTCAAATCCTGCCTCTGCCTCAACCCATCAGGTAATTCATCTGGCCTGAGTTCTCTATTTGTAAGATAAGACAGAGATAAGATACTAGATCCAGGGCTGGGGAAAAGGGTCCGTGCTTGCCACACAAACATGATGATCTGAGTTTGGACACAGAAAGCAGAAAGCCAGGAGTGGCTGCCATAATCCCAGCCCTGGGAGGCAGACCCAGGGGATCCCTAGGACTAGCTGGTGAGCTTCAGGTCTGTAGAAGACCTTGTCTCAATAAGGTAGAGAACAGTTAAGGAAGACACCCTACACTGACCTCTGGCATACGCCCGTGTGTATGTGCACGCTCACATGAACAACTACACGCATACACACAAAGAATTCCACACATAAATAACTTTTTTGGTATCGTTACCAAGAGTCAAAAGAAATCTCAAACCCAGTCATGGTGGTGCACACACTAATCTCAACACTTGGGAGGTTGAGGTAGGATCACAGTAAGGCAGCCTGGCTACAGAATGAGTTCCAGTGGACTAGAGTGAAACCCTGCCTCAAAAAAAAAAAAGAAAAAAGAAAAAGAAAAGGAAAAGAAAGGGCTGAAGAGATGGCTTAGTGGTTAAGGCACTTGCCTCCAGTGCCTAAGGCCCTGGGTTTAATTCCCCAGGTCCCACATAAGCCAGACCCACAAGGTGGTGGCCCTGGTGCTCTCTCCCTCCCTCTCTCTGCTTGAAAATGAATAAATAAAATATTTTTTAAAAAAGAAAAGGAAAAGAAAGGAAGGGGAGGGGAGACAAGAAGGAAGAGAAAAGGAAGGAAGGAAGGAAGGAAGGAAGGAAGGAAATAATCCTAGCATTTAACAATACTATTTGAAATTTTTACAAAATCTATAATCTTTCTTTTTTTCCCCAAGATCCCCTATTTTGTCTCCCTCATTTCCCATGTTGTTGGACTAATATTTTCATAGGTCCAAACTAATTAGTAAAGTAAGAACCAACAAGTTCTAAATTAGGGCTCAGCAGCCTTAAATATTTTTCAGAACAAGGTCGGATGTAAATTAACAATGACAGGAGCCCCTGGAGAATTAGGCCCACTTATGTGGTTACTGAAGTAGGGATAAGTGATTTGAAGTCAAGACAGGATGGTCCTCGTTTAGAACAACAAAGCATTTCAACAGAGCCTTGTGTTTTTAATCTAGA
This sequence comes from Zapus hudsonius, assembly GCA_004024765.1. Taxonomy (NCBI): domain Eukaryota; kingdom Metazoa; phylum Chordata; class Mammalia; order Rodentia; family Dipodidae; genus Zapus; species Zapus hudsonius. The sequence continues at coordinate 17,365 of PVHP010029936.1, forward strand.
ATTTTAAAAAGCCTAAAAATGACCTTGAGCTTCACAGAATCTAATTAGACAAAGTTGAGTAGGAACCAACAACTTTCCGAGGTGAGTATTATGCCTGTCAGACAGACAAGAAAATGGAATGAGAAAAAAAGAACTGTTGGGCTGGAGAGATGGCTCAGCGGTTGAGGCACTTGCCTCCAGTGCCTAAGGCCCTGGGTTCAATTCCCCAGGACCCACATAAACCAGACCCACAAGGTGGCAGCCCCGGTGCACCCTCTCTCTCTCTTTCTCTCTGCTTGAAAATGAATAAATAAAATATTTTTTTTAAAAAGCACTGTTAAGGATGATGTATTTGAATTGGCAGGGTGCTCTTCCAGCATGCGTGAAGCCCTGGGTTCAATCCCAGCACTAAATTAACTTGGGTATGAGCATGTCCACCTATAATCTCAGCCTGTGGGAGGTGGAGGCATGAGGATCAGGAGTTCAGGGTCATCCTTGGACTAGTTGGAGACTGAAAAGAAACAAGGAAAGAAGGAATGAAAGGAGAGAAGAAGGAAGGAAAGGAAGGGGAGGGAGGAAAGTAGAATGGAAGAGAGGAAGGAAAAGAAGGGAGAGGAGAGTAGACGAGAGGATATACAATGACACTTCATCAGGAAACTTCTCTCTCCAGTGACATAACAGCTTTATTTAAAAACCGAAGATGTGGGGGAGCTGAGAGATGGCTCAGCAGTTAAAGCACTTGCCTGCAAAGCCTAACGATCTAGGTTCGATTCCCCAGTACTCATGTAAGTCAGGTGCACAAAATGGTGCATGAATCTGGAGTTCATTTGCAGTGGCTAGAGACTGTGGTATGTACCCATTCTCTCTCTCTCTCTCTCTCTCTCTCTCTCTCTCTCTCTCTCTCTCTCTCTGCTTACAAATCAATTTTTTTTAAAGTTTAAAAATTAAGATGAGCTGGGAAGATGGCTCAGCAGTTAAAGGCGCTTGCTTGCAAAGCCTGAACTACTGGGGTTTGATTCCCCAGCACCCATGTAAAACCAGATGCACAAAGTGATGCATGTGTCTGGAGTTTGTTTGCAGTGGCAGGAGCTTTGACTCATCCATTCTCTCTCTCTCTCTCATAAATAAATATTTTAAAATAAAATTTAAAATAAGTCAATAATATTTAAAAATTAAGATTTTTTTTTCAAATAGAAAAACCACACTGTGAAGTACCAAGTACCAAGAACCTCAACTCTATCAAATGCAAGCTACTGGCCCCTCAGTGAGAAGGTCCTCATCTGCTCCCAGGTGGGTAGACGATGGAGAGGTGGACAGATGGGTTTTATAGTCTTGGAAATCAACAAGCCTGTAGTCCATAAACATCTCCCAAAGAATATTATAATAATTAAACTGGAACCATGCCCCCCAAATGGCAATTCATCTTTTGTGGATCCAGACAGGGGGAGGCGTTGATTTTTGAAGGTGGCATCATTTTTCAACACATCCACTACTTGTTAGCAAGAAGGAAACATTTTATTTTTGTTGTCACGGTGAGATTTCAGCTCTCAGCATTCTGAGGGACAGAGATGGAGGGGAAAAGCTTTCTTTATCGAGAGATGTTTTGGCTGTGAAACTTCCTTACAAAATTGGCTGCAAGTCCAATTTCTGCCCCAAATGGGTTTATTGTGAATATGGATCAAGACACATTCCTCATCCTCCTTCAGATGGTCTGTAAGCAGACATCAGAAATGAGCAAATCGCTCGCTCTCCCTTCACCCCAGTCCAAAGCCAACCCCCCCAAATCAGCAGCATGAAAGTAAGCCTATAATCCCAGCTCTTGGGAGGCTGGGGCAGGAAGATTGCTGTGCGTGTGAGGCCAGTACAGAGTGAGACTCTTACCTCAAAGGAAAGGAGGGGGGAGAGAGAGACAGTGTGGTGGTTTGAATGTGTGATAAGCCTCATACTCAATCCCCAGCCAGGGGCAATTTGCTGATGAAGGACGCATTATCTCAAGGTAGATCTTGAGGTTTCTTAGCACAGCACCAAGAAAAGATGACTTCCACCCAGACATGTGAACCAGCTTCCAGTTCACATCACACTTTCTCCACCGGGATGAGAAGCTTTCCTCCCATAAGCCACATCTGGTCAGGTGTTTTGTTCCAGCAACTTGAAAGGTAACAGACAGACAGACAGATGACACATGATAGATACATAGATGATGGATGGATAGATATACACACATATATATGTGTGTGTATACATACATACATACATACATACATACATACATATATACAAACAAACAACCTGAGATACTGTTCAATAATGAGAAGCAGAATGGGTGACCACCAGAAAGACCATAAAAAGAAAGACCCAGTATCAGCTGGGCCAAAGGAAGAACTGAAGGTCAGAGCCATGGTACTGAAGCCCATGACACAGGAAGTGATCTGACCTCTTCATAGCTCAGGTCCTTGACCGGCCACAAAACCAGGCAACGAGATCACTCGGTTTTTATAGTTCATTCGAGCTACAGCAATCTTTATTTTGAGAATAAGTACAAAGTGCAAAATAGCAATTTTCAAATCTAGCTCTCATTTGCAATAAATCTTGACTTCCAGGGCTCCGGAAACATGATCTTTCTGAAAAGACCACCAAGACATTCAAATATTTTATTGTAGCTCATGGAGTATCAGGGAAAAACTAAATCAGAGGCATGTGGGTTCCATTGGCTTCTTGTTGATGTTGTTTTGAGACAGGGAGTCTTATTTTGTAACCAGGATAGCCTTGAACTCACGATATAGACCAGGCTGGCCTTGAATTCATGTCGATCCACCTGCCTCAGCCTCCAGAGTGCTGGGACTACAGGTGTGAGCCACCATGTCCAGCTTCACTGTTTAAGGCTTTGTGATGTATGGGGGGGGGGGTTGGAGCTTGAGCGTGCATGTGTGTGTGTAGTATATGTGGTGTGGTGTGCATGTACATAGTGTATGCACATGTGTGTGCAAATGCACAAAGGACTAGGGTAACAGGCACACAGGGCCATGCCCAGCTATTCACATGGATACTGGGGATTGAACTCATGCCAGCTCAGACTCACGCTTTCACTACAAGCTCTCTTAGCTGAGCCGGGACAGGACAGCCGAGATACATTAAAAGAACCAAAATCCACCATTTGGCTTTAGAAGGGTTTTTGCATAAAGCCATAGTATTTTTTAGTTTTCTTAGTCTAGATTCCATAGAACTGAAAAACCTAAGAGCATGCAAAAAAATTCACAAAATTTGATCCTATTGTCAAGAATGTAATAAATACTTCGTATGATTAAAAATCTATCAAGGGCTGGAGAGATGGCTAGATGGCTCAGTGGTTAAGGCACTTGCTTGCAAAATCTGAAGGTCTGGGTTCGAGTCCCCAGTACCCACGTAAGCCAAATGCACCAAGTGGTGCATGCATCTGCAGTTCACTGGCAGTGCAGGAGACCCTGGCACGCTCTCTCTCTCTCTCTCTCTCTCTCTCTCTCTCTCTCTCTCTCTCTCTCTCTCTGCTTGAAAATGAATAAATAAAATATTTTTAAAAAGAAATAATCTACCTGAGATAAATGTATTCAAAACCTTAAAGCTACATGCATAAAATTTCATTTAAAATAGTTTTACATAAATAAGAGTTTTCTTTAAATTATGGCCTCCAAGATATTGTATGTTAAAGTTCACTACATATTTTTAAATGTTTTATTTATTTATTTGAGAGAAGAGAAAAGAGAGAGACAGAGACAGGAAGAGAGAATGGGCATGCCAGGGCCTCCTGCAGCTGCAAACAAACTCCAGATGCATGTGCCACTTTGTGCATCTGACTTTATGTGGGTACTGGGGCTTTCGAACCATCTCTCCAGTCCAAGATCACTACATCTATAATGAAGAATTACAGTAAAAGACAGCTAAGTAAACAATACTTCAAGCCTTAAATTATTTTTGATCATAAAGCAGACATGATTCGGTTCTTCTAAGGTATAAAAGGAAGTCATGCTACCCTTGAAATGTCACCAAACACAACGAGTTTCATTACTTACATAAGTACAAGTCATCCTGGTACCGCAAGAAGCATCTGACAGCTATTCAATTGATCTAAACCTGTTCCTTTTCGTCTCTGCATTTCTCAGAACATTCTTCTTAGCTCTTTGCTTATACACCTTTGAATTCTTGCTGAGTTCGTCTCTCAACCAGATCATCACTCCTGGGAAGGGCAGTAACCAAGGTGTGTACCTCTTCTGAACACTTAATTCCCAAAGGACACACTCTCCCAAGACACCTCATCTATAACTCCTCCAATGTTTCCATTGTGGTTCCTGTTATTCAAGTGATGCATTTAGCAGAGACTGGAGACTGCTCAGCAAAATTCATTCTCTCTGTTCTTCCATAACATAGCATAAATACCATAATGGTTTTGTTCCCAACCTGCCATGAGGTACAGCCATGGAACTGTGTCCTTGTCAAGGGGCAGGACTCCTCGTCCTCTTATTCCTCCTGACAGCTGTGGCCATTGAGACCAACACTGGCCATTTAGAAGGTGTCCAGGCTCTGGGGAATGAAGAGGCCATGGGCTGGAGGGCACCTGGGTCGTGCACATCCAAATGGAACAGAGCGCCACCTGCCTTCTGGGAACGAGTACTTTGCACAATAAGAGAAATTCCCTTTAAATCCCAACTCTGTTGGGAGGTCTTACTTTAGCAGCTTGGCCCTT
>PVHP010029937.1:0-22043 GCA_004024765.1 Zapus hudsonius
AGGAAGGAAGGAAGGAAGGAAGGAAGGAAGGAAGGAAGGAAGGAAGGAAGGAAGGAAGGAAGGGCTTATTTCAGTTCACAGTGTGAGGATATTGTCCATGATGGTGGGGGAGGCATGGCGGCTGGAGTTTGAGTCAGCTGGTCACATTTCCTCTGCAATCACCAAGCAGAGTGATAAATTCTAGTCTCCGAACCTCCTGACATTGAAAAATATGTATTTATTTTCGAGGGAAGAGAGCGTGCGAGAGAGAGACGAGAATGGACATGCCAGGGTCAGGTGCCACTACCAACAACCTTCAGGCACATGGGCCACTTTGTGCATCTGACTTTACGTGGGTAGTAGGGAATTGAACCCGGGCCATCAGGCTTTCCAAGAAAGTGCCTTTAACCACTAAGGCATCTCTCCAGCCCCTCCTGACATTTTATTTAGTCCAGGACCTCAGACCATGGAATGATGTCACCTTCGTTGAAGGTGGGTCTTGCCACCCCTATTCACCTAATCTAGATAATCCCTCACAAGCATATCCAAAGACTAACCTAATCTATATAACGCCTGTTGCGGACAGCTTTCTAGTTGCTGCGCAGAAAGAACCCAAACAAAAGCGGCTTGTGGAGGAATGGGTTTATTTGGCTTACGGACTCGAGGGGAGACTCCATCCTGGCAGGGAAAACGATGGCATGAGCAGAGGGTGGACATCACCTCTGCCACAGCACTGCAAACAGCGGCAGGAAGGTGTGCCAAACACTGGCAAGGGGAAGCTGGCTTATAACCCCATAAGCCCGCCCCCAACAACACAGCTTCATCGAGGTTTTAATTCCTGAACTGCCATCAGCTGAGGATTGATTACCCAGAACGCATTCATTCGTTTGTGGGGGACACCTGGATCAAACCATGACAACCCCTTAGAAGCATTCCCAGAGACTAGTTTCCTGGGGGCCTCTAGGGACTGTCCAGTCGACAGTCCATATAAACCATCAAAATATCCCATTCGTTTTACCCAGATAGCAAAAATGGGCTTCTTTTTTTATGCTAACTTTGATATAGTTTTATGTTGTACAATTTATTGACCTTTTCCTTAATGGTTAGTATTTTTTTCCTTTTTCAATATTTTAATTATTTATTTGAAAGAAAAACTGAAAGGAGAGAGAGAGAGAGAAGAGAGAGAGAGAGAGAGAGAGAGAGAGAGAGAGAGAGAGAGAGAGAGAGAGAGAGAGAGAGAGAGAATGGGCAGACCAGGGCCTCCTGTCACTGCAAACAAATTTTGTGCATCTGGCTTTACATGGGTACTGGGGAATCAAACCAGGGCCATTGGGTTTTGCAAGAAAGTGTCTTTAACCAAACATTGCACCATCTTTCCAGCCCCCAATGCTTAGTATTTTTTAAGTGTCTTTTTTTTTTTTTTTTTTTTGGAGACAAAATCTCATGTACCTAGGCTGACCTTAAATTCACTATGTAGCCAGGATAACCTTGAACTTGTGAGCCTCCTGCCTTCATCTCCCAAATTCTGGGATTACAGGTGAGTGTCTTTAAGGCTGGCTTCATATAGGCTATAAAAGGACTCTACCAACTGAGCTATATCCCAGCTCTTGAGTGTCTTCATTAAGAAATCCTGGAAAGATGGTTCAGGAGTTAAAGGTGCTGGCTTGCAAAGCCTGACAGCCCAGGTTCAACTCCCCACACCCACATAAAGCCAAATGGTGGTCTATGTGTCTGGAGTTCATTTGTAGCCCTGGTGGGTCTATAGTTTCTTTTTCTCTCTCTTCTTCCTTTCCTCCCTTCCTCCTGAAAATCAATAAATATTATTTTTTTTTTTAAAAAAGAAACCCTTTTCTACTTTGAGGTCATAAATACATTTCTTACATTCCCTTCTAAAGTTTTTGTAGCATTATTTTTGGCAATTAAGTTTTAGTCTACCTAAAAACAACTATCATTTGTATGCTGTAGGAGATAGACTCCATTTAAATTTTCCATTAATTATACTAAATTTTTTTCTATAGCACCCATGAAAATTTGTCATTTTCACACAATTCTGCTTTGCTGACCTGAGATATATATCAAGTATTCTGCTATGTAAAAATCTGCCTTAGGTTTTATATTTGTTCTCATAGCTTTTTCTTTTTAACTCTATGCAAATTCCACAGGATCTTGATTATTATGGGTTCAGGATATATTGGCATTATGTACACACGAGACTTCCCATAAATTCTTTGTGTGTGTTTGGTGTGCATGGTGTTTGTATGCATGTTTGTATGCCGTTGTGTATATAGAGACCAGATGTTGATGCCAGAGACTTTCTTCAATTGCTTTCCACATTTTATTATTATTATTATTATTATTTTATTGTTATTTGAGGCAGAGTCTGTCACTGAATTTGGGAATCACTCATTGAATTGTATTGTAGCTAGCCAGCAAGCCTGGTCTCCAGTTTCCTTCCCAGGGCCGCCATTCCATTACAGATGTGCTCCACCACACCTGGACTTACATGGGTGCTGGGATCCACACTCAGGTCACCATCTTGCACGGCAAACATGTTCCCCACTGAGCCGTCTCTCCAGTCCTACAAGAATTGTTTTTTCAAAAGCGCCTCGGATTGCTGACACCCTTTGCTTCTCCGTATGAGTTTATAGCCACCTTGGATTCCTCCAGAATAAACCACTGAGATTTCAGCTCACTCTCCTGCTGCCTTTGTCCACCTGATGTTGGCAAGGAGATGATGTCCAGCCTCTGCTCATACCATCTTTTCTCTGCCATCATGGAGCTGTAGACCAAAGTAAAACCTTTCCTTCCTTCTTTCCATCATCTGCTTTTGCGTGGATGCAGCAGGAAGGCCACAAGCAGCATCATGTGGCCGCGTCCAGCTGTTGACATGGGTGCTGAGCCCTCTCAGAACCTCAGGCTTACACAGTAAACACTCGTACCTATTGGGCCACCATCTCCCCAGCCCCTCGCCCTTGTTTTAGGATCTCATTTCCCCAGGAGGTGGAACCCCAGGATACAATTAACAAAACCACCCAGGCGGGCAGATTCCGAAACTGTCTGGTTTACAGACCTAAAAAACAACATTCTGGGAAGTCAGTCTACCTTTCTGCTCCTGGTCGCGTCAGAGGTGCTGGGCACAGGTGGCAAATGAGGTGGCTTAGAGTGACTTTGCTAAGAGTGCCAAGTCCTCAGCTTAGACTCTTGTCACTGCATAGGGACTGCAGTCAAAGCAGCAGCAGGTCCTTGGCAGTGGTGAGAAGTCCCAGGGAGGTTTATGACCCAGCATTGATCATTCTTCCCAGCTGGGGAAGCCGTGTGAGGGGCAAAAGGTGACTAGGTCACTTGTCCTCCTAAGTGGACTTTAAAGTGTGACCCTCTCAACCACATCTTGACACTGCAACCCGACAGCTCAGAGACCAGCAGGCTGGGAAGCTCAGCAGTTCTCAACCAGGTCGTGACTGCCAGGGTTAACTGCAGTGACTTGCCTGGAGGAGGTTGGGGGTGCGAGGGGTGGCTGCTGGGATCAGTGTAGCCTAGGCTTCTCACATCCTGTGTGAACAGGGAGTGAGGACTTTTCTGGGCTTCCATTGCACATGCTGTAGCTGGCCCGGACTTTGGAAAGCAGCTCGCTGGAGACACAGTGATTTCCCTGAAGCCCAGAGTTACTGTTGGCGTTCTGTCGTTGTGTGGAAAATGATGCATTTTGGGGGGCTGGGGAGATTGCTCAGTGGTTAAAGGCACTTGCTCTGCAAGCCTGATCATGCCCAGTTTGATCCCAAGCGCCCATGTAAAGTTAGACACAAAGTGGTGCACATGCACGCATGCACACACACACACACACAAACACACACACACACACACACGTATCCCACTGTACCTACAGCTATGGGAGATGGAACCATGAAAATCCCAAGGCTCCCAGGCTAGCTACACTGGCCTTCCCAGTGACAAAACAACAAGAGAGATCCTTCCTCATAGAAGGTTGAAGGAGAGGGCAGACACCTCAAGGTTGTCCTCTGACCTCCACATTCACCCCATGGCATGTGTGCCCATACACACACACACACACACACACACACACACACACACACACACACACACACGAATGGATGGATGGATGGATGGATGAATGAATGGATGGCTGAATAAATGAATAAAATGGTACCTTTTATATCAAAAAAGCCAGGATGATATAATGATTACTAGCCAGGACAGTGGAGCCAGTCTGCCTGATTCAATTCCTGCCTTCCCACCCCCTTCTTCGCTGTGTCTTTTCTTTGCATCTCGGTGTTTCCTTCTATAAAATAATAGCATCCACCTCAGAGTGATCTTCAAGGCCAAATGAGCCAGTGCCCTTAGAAGAGTTCCTGACACAAAGCAAGAGCTCTCTGTCTTTGTTACTTACTATGAATTCATCTTCTTCACATTCCTGTTGTCAGACAAACTCACAGTGCATCCAACAACCTGCTAGGGACCACAGTTCTTAGGGAAACATCCATAACCTTCGCCATCATTTTTATTGCCAGTGTTTGTGATCTGCTATTAAGCCTAGAGCTAAATAAAAATTTTACACATTTTATCTCACTTAAACTTTTTTTTTCCTTTGGTTTTTTGAGGTAGGGTCTCACTCTAGTCCAGGCTGACCTGGAATTCACTCTGTAGTCTCTGGCTGGCCTCGAACTCACGGCAATCCTCCTACTTCTGCCTCCGGAGTGCTGGGATTAAAGGCGTGCGCCACCACGCCCGGCTTTCACTTAAACATTTTTAATTAATTAGTTTATTTATTTAGGGAACAAGTGCATGGAATGGTGATGATCGGATCAGAGGACAACTTCCAGGTTGGTCTTCGCCTTCCACCTCATTTTGAGGCAGGGTCTCTCTCTCCTTGTTCATTGCTCTGGTCATGAGCTTCCAGAAAAGTCTTCTGTTTCTGCTTCCCACCTCACTATAGGCACATTGCGATTACAGAAGCCCACCATGGCTTCCAGCTTTTCTATGGGCTCTGGGCATCCAAACACAGATATTCAGAGTTGTACAGTAAGTACTTTATCCACTGAGCCATCTCCCAGCCCTTATTTAAACTTTGTGCACCTCAATGAAGTTATGCTGTCATTGTCTCTGTCCCACGATGCTTGGGGGCGCACGACAGAGTGGGGACTCACACGCAGGTGTCTCTGACCTCAGAGCCCATAGATCTGACCCCTGTACCATCTGACCTTCATCAAGCCTGCTTCCTGTCATCTAGGTTACCAGTTCTTGCATTAAATCTATGCCTACAGACCAAGTAGCTGATTTTAAGTTTGGGTCTTATTATCCAAGGACTGCTGAGTAGTATAAACTCTGCCTTGTACTTTGGGCATTTTGTCGTCATAACCAGCACATCCTTGGGAAGGGGGGTGGCTAGAACTATTCCTGCTACAGAAAGAACCAACATGGACCAGTTCCTTCTCTCGAGTCCAGCACATCTGGACAGGCGTCCAAGCTGCCTTCAAAAGCACCAGAGAGGATGTTACTATAAACTGTGAGAAGCTTTGAGTGGCTTTAGATCCCTGAGCACCTAGGAGTTGGAAGGACTTTCTCATCATTCTGCCTTGGAAGCATCAGATTACCCCTCTATTTTTATGTGTGTATATGTGTATACATGTTCACGTGTGCATGGGTGGAATGCATGTGTGTACATGTATGTGTACACATGTGCAGGTCAAAGGACAACCTCAGGTGTCATTATCAGGAATATTAACCACCTTTAAAAATTCTTTTGGGACTGGAGAGATGGCTCAGTGGTTAAGAAACTTGTGCGTAAAGCCTAATGACTCTGGTTGGATTCCCCAATACCCACGAAAAGCTAGATGCACAAAGTGGCACATATGTGTGGAGTTCATTTACAGTGGCTGGAAGCCTTGGTGCATCCATTCTCTCTGTCTCTCTCTGCTTGCAAATAAATTATTTTTTTTTAATTTTGAGACAGGGTCTATCCTTGGCCTGGACATTGTCATTTAGGCTAGGCCAGCAAGCCACAGGGATTTTCCTGCCTCCACCTCCTCAGAGCTGTAATCACAGGTGCCCACCACCACAGCCAGCATTTTTATTTCTGCACTAGGGATGGGGCTCAGATCCTCATGGGTGTGTATAAACACTTTACCTATTTACTGCCTGACTAAGCTATCTCCCCATCCCTCTACAATCTCTACTTTAAAAGGTTGTCAGAACATTAAATGACCAGCTGGAATTATACCATTGCAACAACATTCTGGCTTCCCCAGTTAACACTTGTGTGGTTCTGGGAAAACTACATAAGCCCTTCTGCAATTATTGTCTCCTTGTCAGATGGAGTGAAAGAACCCAGCTTCATCCATTGTACCAGGAACTCACATTCTCACTCTCCTTTCATTCGGGGGTACACATATGTGCTGTGCACCCCGCTATGGAGACCTGACCTATTTTTCTTCAACTTTAATAGAAAAGGGGGTTCTTTAAGAGGAAACCTTTGCTTTGTGAGGAAAGTGTCTTCAGATCTCCACTGTGTGGGAGTGGAAATGGTATCTGTTTCATTTCTGGACCATAACAGTGCCCCATAGACAGCAGCACACATTTCGGGTATGAAAATAAATATCTTGGCCATAAAAAAATCATCTTCTACTTGTCTGTAAAAACTTCCTTCAGGTTTTGAAAAACAATGTAAATATGTGAGCCAAAGGCTTTTAGTATTTTTATTTTCTTTTTAAACATGTGCTGGAGGTGTAGCTCAGTTGGCAGAGGGCTTGCTTAGCACGTGTGAAGCCCTGGGTTCAATGCCCAGCTCTGCATAAACTAGGTGTGGTGGAGCATTCTGTAATCCCAACACTTGGAAGGCAGAGGCAGTGGGATTAGAAGTTCAAGGTCTTGCTTGATGACGTAGTGAGTTAGAGGCCAGCCTGGGCTACAGGAGACCCTGTCTCAACAAGAAAACAAGGAAGAAGAGAAAGGAGGAGGGGGAAGAGGGGAGCATGAGTTGTTTGGGCTGGTGAGTAGTGTTTCACCTCAACTGGATCACCCAGTCCTCCAACTTCACGTGGCCATGAGTCACTCCGAGTTAAATTAGCAGATCTGGAGGGAAATGCCTTATTTTTATTAGGGAGAAACTTAGAATGAATACATCATGTGTTGATACCATCGTTTCCCTCTCCCTGCCCGCACTCCACTGAAAATCCTCCTTACTGGGATTGCTGGTGTTCACCATGGAGTTGTGGGTTATAAGTTGTGAGAGCAGCAATCAGTCATGGGGGGTGTCATGGTTTGATCCAGGTGTCCCCCACAAACAAATGAATGTGTTCTGATAGATCGACCCTCAGCTGATGGCAGTTTGGGGTTTTACAACCTCGATGGAGCTGTGTTGTTGGGGGCGGGCTTTTGGGGATTATAAACCAGCTCCCCCTTGCCAGTATTTGGCACACCTTCCTGCCGCTGTTTGCAGTGCTGTGGTAGAGGTGATGTCCAGCCCTCTGCTCATGCCATCGTTTTCCCTGCCTGGATGGAGTCTCCCCTTGAGTCCGTAAGCCAAATAAACCCATTCCTACACAAGCCTCTTTTGTTTGGGTTCTTTCTGTGCAGCAACTAGAAAGCTGACCGCAACAGGGGGGAACAACTCCTTTGGGTATTCCCTGAGCCTTGGTGGGTGTGTTTTAAGTCCACTTTAGTGACCAGCTCTCAGTAGCTTCTGGGTTTCTGCATAGGTTAGGTGCACGTTGAGTGTCCTCAGTGTCTGTCTCCATCACCTGGGCGTGGGTTGCCATGGAAGCAGCCCTCTAGCTCATCTCACCAATCCCTTTAAAGCATCCTAAGTGACTCCTATAACTACACTGTGGAATACCTGGACTAGATTTCCTAAAGGGTTTCTGTGGGGGAAAGATACCACTGGCCCCAAGCATCTCTGACAAGGTCCAAGATTCAGAGACACTGACCCTCTTACCCTGCGCTTTCCAGAAAGAGACTTTGAGCTTTAGGCCAATCATGGGATTGGATCCTTCCACTGGCTTCCCAGCAAGACCCTACCAGGGATCAGAGAAAGTGACCTTTGCACGGAGGATTCTGGCTCCTTCTTCTTCTTCTTCTTCTTCTTCTTCTTCTTCTTCTTCTTCTTCTTCTTAAAATAATATATATATTCATTCATTTTCAAACAGAGAAATACAGAGAGAGAGCGCCAGGGCCACCACCTTGTGGGTTTGGCATATGTGGGGAATTGATCCCAGGGCCTTAGGCACCAGAGGCAAGTGCCTTAACCACTGAGCAATCTCTCCAGCCCCTCTGGTTCCTTCTTGATCCTTCCACAAATTCCACAGAGCTCAAAGTCCATGGGGAGTGTGTGAAATGGTTTTAGCATTGTAGAAAAGACCCTCTTGTGGTTGGATTTTTGCAGGCAGTGACCAAATGCAGGGGCTAGGGGTCAGCCCTGTCTTCACCGGAGTCCTCCTGAAAGAGATCATTAAACACTCCCTGATTGTTGATCTGTGCTCAGCTGCAGGATGCCTTCTGCTACTGAGCTGCATAATGGCAGCTTTGAAGTCCAGGGCAAGTGTGAATTTACTGGTTTGTAAAGACCAGATTCCTGAGCAAGTCATAAATTACCTCGTTAGACAAAGGCTTCTGGGAGAGGCAATGTGTTGAAATCCTTCAGTGGGTGATTATCCTAACACATTGCTGGCAGAGCAAATAACTAGCAAACAGACACCAAAATCCAAGAACGGCCAAACTCCAGGGATGGGCTGCAAGGTTAGCCTTTGAAATTCTAGTTAAACCTTTCCTAGGTGAGAAAGAGAGAACAGTATGTAAAAACCCAAGCAAAACAAAGCATGGCTTTCCATGCCTGCTCTGTTTAGAAGTCAGGTTTTGAACTCCATTGAAATATAGCTAATTACCATTAAATGGATGTTGGTGGCATAATTCTCCTAGATTGTAAGAGGAGTCCTTTTAATTGTGGGTGTCCTGTCATTCTTACCTGCAGAGGTGACCCTCCCAGAGTTATAATCCCTCAATTAGTTCTCAGACACTAGTCACTGATTTTCATGAATCAGAGAGGCTCTCTTTTCCAAACACGACTGAACATAAAATTGGCTCAAAACCTAAACTGAGAATTTTGAAAACACGGGAAATGGAGGGGAAAAAATAAAAATGACTCAAAAGCTCCTGGAGCATTAAGAGCCACAATGCATATTTTGGCTAACAAATGAGCTTATCTGAAATACATGCTTTTGCTCCTGTTTTCTTTCCCATGTGAGTAAATATCATAGACATCTGTTCATAGCATTGGAAATTCATCAACACTTGTTTCCAGTGGCTGAGAGAGATTCCTGAATTTGTCGGTTAGAAGAAAGCACTAGTATTTCTCAAGCACTTGCTTGGGGAAAAGGTTATGGGTGATAATTATCTCCTTCCCTAAGGGTCAAGGACATCTTTAATTCACTCACCAAATCATTTTAAGCATCTGCTGGTATGACTCGGATCTGAAATATCCCCATAAGCTCGTGTTCTGTGTCTACTCACAAGCGGGTGGGGGTATTTGGGGAGATTGGAGCCGTTGGTCTTGAGGGCTGGGGTCTATTAGCCTCCAGCTACAGTTGTCCCTTGCTTACTGGACCACCCGCCACTATCATGGGCTCTGACACCATGAATTCTGCCGTGTCTGGTGCTCATAGAGTGAGCTCTCATATCGTAAAAGCCACAAGCCAGAAGACCACCATGTAGGTATTTCTGTCAGTTCTTCTTGTCACTGTGACATAGATAACTAAGGCTTCCCCTGTGTGTCTACAATTGTCAGTGTGCTAGGGATGTGAACCGAATAAGACAACCCTCCCTGCCCTCAGAGTTTCTTGAGAATGTTAAAGAGTACATTTTGATTTTTGAAACATATTTATTTATTTATTTTCGAGCACACACACACACACACAGAGAGAGAGAGAGAGAGAGAGAGAGAGAGAGAGAGAGAGAGAGAGAGAGAGAGAGAGAGAGAGAGAGAGAGAGAGAGAATGGGCGCATCGGGGTCACCAGCCACTGCAAATGAACTCCAGATGCATGTGCCACTTTGTGCATCTGGCTTTACTTGGGTGCTGGGGAGTTGAACTGGATGACTTCTAACATTGAACCTGGGTCTTTAGGTTCTTCAGACAAGTACCTTAACCCCTGAGCCATCTCTCCAGCCCTACATTTTAATTTTTTAAAATATATTTATTTATTTATTTATTTGCAAGAAGAGAGAGAGAATGGGTGTGCCAGGGCCTCTAGCCACTGCAAGTGAACTCCAGACATCATCTGGCTTTATGTGGGTACTGGGGAATCGAACCTGGGTTGTTAGGTTTTGCAGGCAAGTGCCTTAACCACTGAGCAACCTCTCCAGCACTTGATTTTTTTTTAACATAGGTAAACTATGTTTTAAAATTGAGGCTATTGGTTGTACATGATAAATAATACAACATTTTTAGGAATTAATGTTAGTTAACATAGAATACTGCCTCTGACTTTTGTTTTCCTTATTTTGAATGGTGTACATGTGTGTGTGCATATGTGTGCATGTGTGTGTGTTTGCATGGATGCATGTATGTGTGCATGGGTGTTTATATGTGTGCATGTGTGTTTGTATGTGTGCATGTGTGTGGGTATTTGTATGTGTGCATGTGTGTGCATGTGTGTGTGCAAGTGTGTATGTGGGGGGGGTGTCTGTATGTGCGCCGCAGGCTCACGTATCTCTTGGTACGTGTGCACATGGACGCCACCCACCTTGTTTGAGACCAGGTCTCTCCCTGGCCTGGAGCTGCTAAGTGCTTTAGCCGAACGGCCTGGCCAGCAAGCCCCAGAGACCTGCCTGCCTCTGCTCTGCTCTTCTGGGCTGACAAGCATGCACCACCACACCCGATTTTGGTTTTCACATCCATTCTGGGTGTGAAACTCAGGCTCTCATATTGGAGAAGTAAGCACTTTCCCAACTGAGCTGTCTCCCCAGTTCTTTCTTTGTTAATTTCATCAACATGGGAGCTGGTACATGGTTAGCCCTAAATACATGTGGGCTGAATGAACAACTAATTAGACATTGTGCCAAACTTACCGGAAATCAGTTTGCTTATCAAATGGAACTCAGGAAGGAAGACAAAGCCTTCATGCCATGGTGGGTGGCTCTGCTCTCCTCCTCGCCTGTGTGGAGAACTGCCCTCATAAGCAAGGATGAATGGAATCAGACAGCCTTGACAGGAATCCCCTCCTTGTGGGCAGAAAGTGCCACATTCAAGTTCAAGAGCCGTTCTTCTCACGGCACTGCAGTGTGCCCTCTGGAAAGGCATCCTGGGTCGGCCTGACGCTGTTCAGGCATTTTCAGGTGAGGAAAGTGAGTTGGCTTATTAATCTCAATAGCAAAAGGACCTGTTCTTTTCAGAAAACTGTGAGCTTTGGGGAACATATTAAAGTCTGCACTGCCTGAAACCAAGACAGAGGCTTGATGTATGTGGTACTTGGAGCGTTAGAAACTGAGAAAAGCTGAGATTAGATGGTCTGTTTGATTTGGACCTGATGCCTGCACTTTGACAGATAATTAGTAGCTCTGGTAGAGTACCTGGAAGGCATGGGAATGGGACAACTTGAGGGCACCTGGGCCTGGATGGCAGAGTGTGTGTGAAGAGCCATCCTGAAGGTGGATTACCAGATCTCTGACACGTGCCAAAAATGATCATAGGAAATGTCTGAATTCGCTTGAAGGCAAGACCTAATAAACACATGTACACTGTGGGAGCTGACGCAATCAACCTGTTATTTTTGCTAAGGACTAGAGTCTTTGTGGAGTAAATGAGAAGAGAAGAGGAATTAAACCTGTAGGAGAGAGGGTGGAATTAAGTATGGAAATGCCATTAAGGGAACGCTAAGGAGGCAGAGGTAGTTTCCATAGGTGAGGGGCTTTTGGCTTGAGGAAGGATACCAAAGAGCTGGCTTAACTGTTTGCTGGTCAAGTTCATTTCCAGTCAGTTTTATGTCAAATCTCTCTTTGAGTCTTAATAAGCATTGAACAATGATCACTGATTTCTCTACAAATGAGGGGAGTTTATTAGTCAGTTTCTACAACTACAATGAAATACCTGAGCTGATCAACTTATAAAGAGAAAAGATTTAGCTTGGCTCACAGTTTCAGAAGTTTCTGTCACCAGTTGGTCCCGTCTCTTTGCACCTGTGGTGAGGTAGAAACCACAGCTGGAGTGTATCACTTACCTCATGAACCAGGAGGGAAGAAAAGGAAAGAAGAGACGGGCCACATTATTTCCATCAAGGGTAGACCCTCAATGACATAAGTGAAAAGGGAATTTTGGAGTTCCTTGTCAATACACCAATACGCCAACATACCAACGAATTTGGGGTACTTATGAATTTAAAGAATTGAAATCCATAGACCAGAGGGTAAGGTTTAGAGAGACTTTATTAGATTAAGAAAAGGAGAGAAAGAAGTGTAGAGAGTTCTTGCTGTGTGGAGGGCAGGAGGGGGCAGAGACGGGGCAAGGGATTTAATGGTCACCCCAGCTGGGCAGAGACAAGGGGAGATTTAGCAGAACCTGCAGGTTCAGGACAGATGATCTGGCAGCCATGAGAGCTTGTCCCCCAGTAAGCATATATTGATAACCTTATTGTGGTGGGCTTCACCTTTAGGCTCAGGTGAGTCAGAGTGAGTGAGGGTTCATGGTCTGGGCTAGGGGTTGGCTCAGGAAGAGGACATCCATGACATCAAGTTTTGGGGATGAGCTTAACCAACCACAATATCAGGATCAGATTTAAATTCTAGGAAAGGAGGGATTCCCTCCCAGAAGGGGCTCGGGTTGTTCATGGAAAAACAGGTCTAGGGAACTCCTTTAGGCAAGAGATAAGCAGTCAGATCCTTCTTTGAGGTCTAGCAAAGTGGAGAATACAAGGGCAGACTTAGGACATTCCTACTTTTTACTTTCAGGGGTCCAGTCACCCTAAACTGCCTCATAAGGTGGGAGTTCCAACACTTGCAGACCACACGTCTTCTACATATGAGCACTCATCCAGCCCAGAGTGCAGAGTTCCAGTGAGTGCATTCAAGAGCTAGAATCCAGGCTCTAGGTTTGTATTGACACCTTTCACTCTTGGCCTGATAGCACAGACTCAGAGTTAACAGTTCTGTGAGGTACAATGCTACAAGGGAAATGTTCTCGACTGAGTAGAAACTAACAAGTAATGACTAGGAAGCAGGTTTTCTTCACATCAAATGAGTTTTTGAAAGTCTATAAAAGATGAGCCACCCCAGACCTACCATGGAGGATCCACATGGAACCCCGCAAAGAGTGGTGGAATAAGCAAGAGACCCATATCCATAGCCAATCAGTCGATCCAGGATAAGCCAGCGAGACAGACACCAACAATTTTCAACGCAACCTAAAGCAGAAGTACAGAGACCCCTACGACCTCAATAACAAAGCAGCCTTAATACTCACCCACCACGACTCAGGGAACTGAGCAGAAGAGGGGGCAGAAAGATTGTAAGAGCCATGGTAGAGGAGAATATCCAGAGACATTGCCCCCCTCAGTAACAATATACAAAGGAGGGGAGGGAAACCGGGCTGATTCCTAAGCTATCTATAACCCCCTACCCCATGGACTGATCCAGACTGCCCACAGAGGAGGCTACCCAGCTGATTGGGGACAGGGAAGAGAGAAATCAGGGAATTGGGGACATCAACAAATTATTCACTCATTAAGTGTATCTAATTATGGATAATAAAGAAAAAATAAAATAAAATAAGAAAGTCTATGTTTTAAGTTTATAGACATGAATGCCTGCTGACTCCAGTCCCCTGTATCTCCCTAGATATCTCAAGTTCTCCACATTAAAAAAAAAAAAAAACTCCTTATACATTTCAAAAATCCATGCTGGGGAGATGGCTCAGTGGTTAAAAGCACTTGCCCTGATGACCAGAGTTCAGACCCCCAGAACTCACATATGTACACAAGTAGTGTAAGTGTGTGTGATTCCAATGTGCCTGTGGTAATGAGAGAGTGAGGAGAATCCTGAAACCCATGGATCAGCTAATCTGGGGCTCACAGTGGCAAAATATAAGAGAGACTTGATCTCAAACAAGGTGGAAAGAAAGGACTGAAACCCAGATGAGCTCTATATGCCCCCCCCACACGTTCTTGTTCTAGGGATATAGTCCTTCATGGCATTTAGGGTGGTTTTGATCATAGAAGCAGAAGCTAATGGCTGCTCACATCATAGAGACAGTCGGGGAGGAGAAACACAGACAGAAGCAGGGGCTTCCCCAGTGATCCCACTTCCTGCAGGTTCCACACCTCCTAAAGGTTCTATGATCTCCCAAAACTTCACCATCAGCTGGGGGACCAAGTGTTCAAATACCTCTGAGCCCGTGGGAAAGATGTTACAGTCACAACATTGGCAATGGAAATACAGAAGATTCAAGTCCGCCAAAGAGGAGATAGCAAGCATATTACCCAATACGGCCAGTAGTAAAGTGCTGGGGAATTTAGATTCACCATTCTCACAAAGAGTATATTCTTTTTCATCAGGTTCTGAGCAAATTGTATGTTCTCACCCTTGAAAGTTAAGTTGGAACTTTCCACCTTCTAGATATGGATCATAAGTCTGGTGATTGGTCCTTCATCTCATCTGTCTGTCTTCTTCTCCCTTGGGCCACTGGATGTCAGCGAGAAAAGTATAACGAGAACCCCCCTCCTGTGGGGATAGAGCAGGTAGAGAGGGGGTCATGGGAGTGACATGGCCGTTTAGTCAGTATTTCCTTTTGAAGGTGTGGAAGTCCCATCACCAGCCTTCCTTTCTTGACAAGTGATGGAGGTAATGAAAGTGAAGAAGCAAATTTGAACGCGTGTGACAGTCCGGGCATGTCTCACTGCCACCTGTTTGCAGAGGTCATGTAGGTCCCCCACCTTTGAAGGGCTGGCAGGCTGGGGGAACTGGGCCTGGGCCTCCAAACAGCCCAATCCTGGAGCAAAGCAGAGTTGTAAGACAGATGAAGGGAATGCTTTGAAATAATACTGTTTTCTCCAATTAGTGCACACACAGTTCCCCCGAGGAGCTTGGGGTGACCCCAGCCTTCTCAAGTACTTCTCAGAAGTCGTGGCCACTGGAAACCTTTTCACTTTGCACAGAAAGAATTTTCCTTTGACCTACTAGGCTCCCAGGTGTGTACTGGGATGGGGGAGAGGCTGGAAGAGTCTCTGAGACAGTCTTTGTCATTGCTCTTTAGGGTCTGATATATGCTCAGAAAACATCTCATGCCTAGGTCCTTCTGCTGGAGATCCAGGCTGGCCTGTGTGTATGACTCTAGGCCACTTCTTCAGCATCACCACATACACTGCAGGGGAGAAAGCAAGACGCTAACCGACAGCCCAAGCGTTCACTACACACAGCCAGGGCTCTGAAGACAGAAATCATCATAGCACTGCGGAAAAGAAAACCGAGGTTCTCAGGGGCTCTACAAGGATTTCCAACACAGGCAAGGTTTCCACCCATGTCTATCTGGCTCGAGGCCCACAAGGAACTCTTCCGTCTTCCCTAAGAGAAGGATGGTTGAAATGAGATCTATTGATAGGAAACAACCTCCTGAGACCAGCTTAGCCATTAAAGGTAGAAGCAGGGGTTGGGGAGATGATCAATTGGTAAAGTGCTTGCCTCGCAAGCCTGAAAACCTAAGTTTAATCCCCAGAATCCACATTGAAATGCCAAGCATGGTAATGCCCACTTGTAACCTCAGTCCTGGGGAAGTAGAGCCAGGGGCTCACAAGCCGGCCAAATATAATTGGTAGGCCCCAGACCAATGAGAGATACTGTCTCAAAAAAGGGTAGACGTAGCTAGACATAGTGCCTCATACCTATAATCCCAGAACTCAGAAGGCTGGGATAGGAGGATCAAATTGTCATGAGTTTGAGGCCAGCCTGGGCTACAGAGTTCCAAGTCAGCCTGGTCTACATGAGATCCTACCTTAAAAAAAAATAAAAACAAACAAAAAGCTGGATGTCGTTGTTGAGAGTGACATCCAAGGTTGTCCTCGGTTCTCCACATGTAACACACACACACACACACACACACACACACACACACACACACACACAGGCATAATAAATTTTTTAATAGGGGATTAGGGATATATTTCAGTCAGTAAAGCACTTGCCACACAAACACACAGAACTGAATTCAGATCCCCAGTACTAATGTAAAATACCAGATGAGGTGGCACACCTATATAATCCCTGGGCTGGCGAGGAGGAGACAAGAAATCAGCTGGTCTAGCCAAATTAAGGAGCCCTAGGTTCAATGGGAGACCCTGTCTCAAAGTATGAGGAGGAGAAGTGATAGAGAAATTTGATGTTGACTTCTAGCCTCCACATATATGCACACACATGTGCACCTGCACCCACCCCTCAGGCATCCACATACACCCGTGCACACACATACATATGCATGCACACGTACGTGCACACACACATACACATGCTAAAAAAGCGCCAAAAGGGTCAGGACACAAACACATCTGGAAAATCCTCTGAGCTTTCTGACGGATCTCCTCGTGTGAATAATAGAACGAATGCCTATCATTCTCTTTTCCCGTTCCATGGAACGGATGCAAAAGTGCTCTGTGAGCCAACAAGTGCTTTAGAATCCGAAGGACATCTTGGGTGAGAGGTCCTTTATTCAAAAGAGCTGTGATTATAGAATCCCTTGGCGTATTTTATTTCCTCATGATAGCTCAAGGATGGATGCGCCTTCAGATATCTTAAGCCTTCACGGGACAGTAATATCCTGGGCTTCTTTATGTCTGAGTCATAACAAAATAAATGAGTATCAATCCTTTGTATTTGCTAGAGAGTGAAATCTCTTTGAGTCTTTTCTTGGTGGGCAGGCTTGACTCAAATGCTTCCCAGTCTAGTTCGATAAAAAAAAAAATTTAGTATGACCTTCTTTTGTGTTGTTTATTGGCCAATATGTTTCATGCCTCATTTGCCCTCAAATTCACATTTTTATTCAGCAGGGTATTTGCTCTGTGTGTGTGTGTGTGTGTGTGTGTACATGCATGCTCGTCACACAGTCACAGAAAAACCCCTGTATTGAAATCGGTGGGGTGTTTATTTTTATTTTGCCAGGCTATATGATTTCTGAACACTGTTTTAAAACCAAACCAAAGGGGAAAAGCTCATCTTTTTTTCTTTAAAGGGACAGCCACTGACGCACATAAGACGGTGAGGGTCAGTGTCTCTTTTGTGCAAATCTTTTAATTACATGCAGCCAGAATCGGGGCAGCCATCCTTGACCTGTAGCCTCCTCCCTGCTACCAGGCTGGCTGATGGGCGCCAAACATGGTGCCATCCCTCATGTGAGACAGGAATCCTGTCATGGCCTCCCAGCGGGTAAGAGGGCTGGAGCAAGGCTGGTTCCCCTGCGATTAATAAACAACAACCTCACCTAATTATGAAATTCCTAAGAAGGACTGTCCCGTTAGCCAACCAAGAGACCATGTCTTCTTCCTCCTGCCAATCCTACGTCATATCCGGTTTTATCTTCTCCACAGAATACTTACTTTTGAACTCTCCATAACTTACCCTAAAATGTCAAATCTCACGAGGAGAGGGATCAGTCAGTTAACCCCACTTCTTATTTTATTTATTCCTATATTTTCTCCTGCTTATAAGCTTCTGCAGGTGACAATTTCAGTCTGTTTATTATAGATCATTCATGTCTATTCTGTCACTGTGATGAAGACATCTAAGATAAATATTTTTAATTAACTTATTTATTTGAAAGGAGAGAAAGAGAGAGAGAGAGAGAGAGAGAGAGAGAGAGAGAGAGAGAGAGAGAGAGAGAGAGAGAGAAAATATCTAACCTGGGTCGTTAGGCTTTTCAGGCAAGTGTCTTAACCGCTGAGCCATCTCTCCAGCCCCTGAGAGGAGGAAAGATTCACTTGCAGGTCGCTGGTTTTCACTGCCTTTGGGCATGTGATGATTTAGAGCATCATGGTGGCATCTTGGAGCAGAGAAAGGAGATTGCTTCCCACACGATGTCCAGGAAGCAAGGAGAGCGAGGAGAAGAGGTGGGGTCCTGAGATTCCTGTTGAGGACACATCCTCATGACCTGACTTCCTTTCTCTCTGTCCGTCTCCTACAGGTTTACTGCATCCCAATGAAACCATAGTCTGGGGACCAGGCACATGAGCCCTCTCTCTCTCTCTCTCTCTCTCTCTCTCTCTCTCTCTCTCTCTCTCTCTCTCTCTCTGTATGCCTGATGTGCCTGTGTTCTGGTAAATGGCCATCATTAATTTTTCTTTGCATCAACCCTTATTTTTAGGAGGTTTCGTTCCCTTGGATGAGTTTTTGCTCCCTGATGAGGGAATCACAAGTGTTGCACTCGAGTGTGCCGTCTCTCCCCTGGAAAGTGAGTAAAGTTTTCAGAAATTCTGTCTCAACAAGTCTCCCTTTTGCTCAACTCTCCGGAGACTTCACCCACCCTCCGGATCATCTTCAGCTTTGAAAGGTGCTTCCTGTGACCAGCCATTCATTGTAGAAGCAGGTCCTGATCGCTGCCGGGAAGTGACAGACACACTGGCACGTGGGGAGACGGGCATGATAGCAGAGGAGGCTGGAAGTCTAGACTCCCAGTTCAACCACTAACGATAAGCCCTTGGGCAGTGGACTTAATATCTGTTGAGTTGCAGGTGGATTGATAAGCGCCATGATCAGTGCTCAGCAGCACTGTTCCGAGTGATCAGAAGTTTCCTGATAAATTCAGGAACAAAGAAATAGTCTAACCTGGGAGGACGCAAAGGGTGTGTGAATTTCGGCTAGGGCCAGCCAGCCATGGGAGGCTCCAGAGCAAGCTGACAGATGTGTGTTAGAACATCAAAATGCGACAGCCAGGGGCTGGGGAGATGGCTCCATTGGTAAAGCACTTGCCTCAGAAGCATGCGGACCTGAGTTGGATACCCATAACCTATATAAATCCATTGGGTGCTGAAGTGTGTGCTATAATCCAGTGTTGGGAAGGTGGAGACAGGAGGATCCCTGGTTCTCACTGGTCAGCCCGTCTAACCACATTGGTGAGGTCCAAGCCAATGAGAGACCCTGTCTCAAAGGAGTTAGACAGTGTGCCTAAAGAAGGACTGTATTAAATGCATTAAAATTATACATTAAAATTTATCTGTAGGTCTTTTTTATTTCTGGAAACAGCCTTCTGCTATACAGGAGCTCTGTCTTTTTTCAGTCTTTCTGAACCTCAAAAAAATCATCTATTTATCATATATCACCTGCCTCTCAATCATCTATGTATCTATCATTTATCTACCATTTATCTACCTACCATTTTTCTGTTTTTTCTTTCCTTCTTTTTCCTCCCTCTCTCCCTCGCTCCATTTTCTTTCTTTCTTTCTTTCTTTCTTTCTTTCTTTCTTTCTTTCTTTCTTTCTTTCTTTCTTTCTTTCTTCCTTCCTTCCTTCCTTCCTTCCTTCCTTCCTTCCTTTTTTCCTTCCTTCCTTCCATATTGCTTCTCCAGCTGCTCAACTGGAAACAGTGACCATCTCTCCACCAGCTTGAAGCTGAGATTCCACTAGGGGCCTTGGAGTCCTCACCAGTCAGAGAGGGGTGCTGGCATTTCTTGATGGAGCTGCAGAATTCTCCCCTGCACGAAGCAGGCATGGATCTGTGGAGCACCTTAGTCATTGTTAATAACCTCTCTTCCACACCACATGCCTGTGGTCAGAGGGGATCAGAAAACACAGGAGTGGATGAGTTGCTTCAGTTATTTACTTCTAATTACCTTTAAGAGAGGTGGCAGATATAGGCTAGTATAGAGTGACTGGATAAGAAATACATATTCTCTCTCTCTGTCTCTTCTCTCTCTTCTCTCCTTCCTTCTCTCTTTCCATCTCCCCCTTTGCTTTTTCTTTTTTTGCATTTGAGAGAAAACCAACCATCCACCTTAGGCAAGTCTTACAGGATTGGATCATGGTGACGTGATTTACCAAGGCAAAAATACAGTGCCTGTCTTTCATTCTGTATTCAGTCCACATATCTTCTTAAGGGATGTCCATTTCAATGACTAAAAGGAGCCCCATATGACAACTTTTTTGGAAAATAGAAAGCACATGTATCTATAGGTCAAGAACTCAGATATAAGCCAGGTGTGAGGGTGCACACCCATAATCCCAGCACTCAGGAGGCAGAGAGGTAAGAGGATCTCCCTGAGACAACAGCATAGTGAATTCCAGGTTAGCCTAGGCTAGAGTGAGACCCTACCTTGAAAACCCCAAAAGGAAAGAAAGGGGGGGAGGGAGGGAGAGAAGGAGGAAGGAAGGAAGGAAAGAAGGAAGGAAGGAAGAAAGAAAGAGAGAGAGAAAGAAAGAAAGAAAGAAAGAAAGAAGAAAGAAAGAAGAAAGAAAGAAAGAAAGAAAGAAAGAAAGAAAGAAAGAAAGAAAGAAAGAAAGAAAGAAAGAAAGAAAGAAAGAAAGAAAGAAAGAAAGACTGGGATATAAACATACATGCCCACATCATACTCATGGCACACATTTTATACACGTCATACGTCCTCATAAATGCTGCTTCTCTCTGGGACATTGGAACTAGGCAGATTCATCTCTTCCTCCCATTTGGCCCGACACGAGGTGCTCCAGGTCTTTGAGGATCAAAGATCCCCAGGCTTCTCCCGGAGGACAGGAAGTTCCTGGTGTTCTAGAACAGGACATGGGGTGAGCCTGGGGAAGTCCGAGGCAGTTTAGAACTTTAACTCTCGATCTTCCCCTCATTACTTAATTTCTTTGCTAGACCCAGTGCAACAGGAAAAGGTCGCCATCACTGCTCCATGGAAGCCTGTGATATTTCCCTTCAGGTTTGGACCAAGGGAAAGCCATCTCCTGACTGCTGCTAATTGACCTAATTGAGCTAGAGACAAGGCCAGTAGCCACGTTTGACATTCAGAGAACTAGACTAGCTGCTTTCAGCATGTTAGTATCTGATTTAGGATTCATACGTATATATGTAAATACTCTTTTTTTGCTTCTAATTTTGTTATTTGTATTTAGATAGTTCACAATGCAATTGCTGTGATTAGCAATATTTATTTGAAATGAGGAAATATTTATTTTGCTCAAAGTTCATTTCTACCTCTCTCTTTTTCTGTGTGAGGAGACCAAGCTTCTGGTTGCTGCCGATCTGTGGGGCTTGCAGCTCCCTGTCTTTCTCTCTGCCCAAAGTGAAGAGAACAGAGATCAGGAAAACCTTGAAGTCCTCAGCTACTCCATCATGGGAGAGCCGATAGACGTTTCTAGAAAAGTCTGCCTTTGGGTGGAGATCTTTGGGATTCCAGCTTATTCCTCTAAGTTGGAGGATGCAAGTTGAGCCCCCTCATTTTATCCCTGAGGGGGACAGTTGGAGATGAACTGAGCAGCTTGGGGAATGGCTTTATAAATCACTTCTGGCTCTATACTTTTGAAAACGTAAAAAACAAAAAGGGTTTCTTTTCAAGTTGATTGTTTCTGTCCTTGCTTCTGGCTTTCAAAAACAGGAGGCCTTGATGTAAACAGTCTAGGCCTGAGGCAGGAGTGTAGTTCCATGGCCCTTATTGGGTCCCTGGCCACCCCTGGCTGCTCACAGGACTCTCCACTGGCTTCTTTCCTTTAGGGGGAAAAGTTAGGTATGTCATTTAATCAATTTGGTGACTCGCCTAGGGTTGTTCAAAGCAGGTGTTGATCACAGGAGCTACATACCCCCCAGATGATTTATAATATGAGATCTAAAAATCCTCACACATCAGACGTTTTTCTCTCCTCCTTCCCCAAATATGCTGAGTTGAATGAATCCACCTCCAAGCGCTGCACCTGCTGGAAGACGAGGCTGTGGATCTACAGACGTGTCGGTTTCATGTACCTGATCCACACAAAGGGCTGGCACACCCCTTCCCCAGCTCACATTTCATAATGCTCAGGCTGAAATGACCTTTAAAAAGCCAGATAATATTTTATTTACCTTTTTTCTCCCATTTACTGTTAAATGTTAATGAAGGTAAGAGATTCAAATTCCC